>OZ007556.1:193564847-193806846 GCA_963931855.1 Philhelius festivus | reverse complement strand
TGAATAATCATGAATAATGATGAATAATCATGTGTAATCATGAATAATCATGAATAATCATGAATAATCATGAATAATCATGAATAATCATGAATAATCATAAATAATCTTGAATAATCTAGAATAATCATGAATAATCTAGAATAATCATGAGTAATCATGAATAATCGTGAATAATCATGAATAATCATGAATAATCATGAATAATCATGAATAATCATGAATAATCATGAATAATCATGAATAATCATGAATAATCATGAATAATCATGAATAATCATGAATAATCATGAATAATCTAGAATAATCATGAGTAATCATGAATAATCATGAATAATCATGAATAATCATGAATAATCATGAATAATCATGAATAATCATGAATAATCATGAGTAATCATGAATAATCATGAATAATCATGAATAATCATGAATAATCATGAATAATCTAGAATAATCATGAATAATCATGAATAATCATGAATAATCATGAATAATCATGAATAATCTAGAATAATCATGAGTAATCATGAATAATCATGGAATAATCATGAATAATCTAGAATAATCATGTGTAATCATGAATAATCATGAATAATCATGAATAATCTAGAATAATCATGAGTAATCATGAATAATCATAAATAATCATGAATAATCATGAATAATCAATATAAAAATAAAATTTAAAAGTTCTTTTATTCAGTAAAAAAAAATTATATCACTGTTCAAAAGTGCGCCTTCCAAGTTCAAATCTGCCCCATACATGGGGCACTTTTGAACATAAGAACCTATATTGGTTGGAGATAAAAATTCAATATAAATATTTCGTTAAATGGACCAAATATTTTTCTAAATTGAACGTCAATACCACTGTTCCATATCAGGTCAATTGCTCAAATATTTTAGGTTTTATCAGTTTGGAAAGCAAAAAGTGTTCAAATGTGCCCCACTCTCCCCTATTCATGATTACTCATGATTATTTAGGGCAAGAAGGGCGCGACAAATTATTTTATGACGGAACTTATTCAAAGACATCTTACGACAATTTGAACAAAATACATTTTAGGTATAGCGTTTTTGACACAATCGCACAACATGGTTCTATTAGCATTGCTAACTATTTTTTGGAATTTTTTTTTGAATCATTAGCTAGATTTAAATAAAATGAATTTTTAAAAAAATTTAAAAAAATCTGAGAAAAAAAATATTTTAAAGTAGACAGCTATTGTTAGTTTGGTCTTAAGAAAAAAATAAGAAAAAAAACTTGTCGGGCGTGAAATTTAAAAACGCTATCTAGCAAGTTTAAATAAAATCGGCCGAGCCGTTCAAGCTGTAGTGGAAAAGACAGACAGACAAACAAAATTGGGAAACCCACTTTTTTGTCTTCCCTGTCTTCCTTAAGTTAAGTGTGATCAAAATCTTGAGTTCTGTTTTTTTTTACAAATGCATAAGTAGCTTTTAAATCTCAAGTAAAAAGCACAAACAAAAAATATTAAAAACTTTGCCTCATAAGGAGTGATTTTTTAAGAGCTATCGGAAATTTAAAAAAAAAAAGACACATAAAATTCATAAAATCTTTATTTGAATCCATAGTACGGTCGATATAATTGTTTGAAAATTATTTCATGCAAGTGTTGGCAGCGGCTGCGTCTCTAATCGTTCATCCGCTTAGTCCAATTTTGGCATACTCTTTCTAACATTTCGCCGGTATCTCGCGAATAAATGCTTCAATGTTGATTTCCAGTGCGTTAATCGAGAAGGGCTTGCCGCTATAGACATTATCCTTAACATAGCCCCATAAAAATAGTTTAAAGGCGTTAAATCGCATGATCTAGGCGGCCAATTGACTGGCTCCAAACGTGAAATAAACTGTTCACCGAACTCGGCTCTCAATTGGTCAATTGTTACTGGTGGTGAGTGGCATGTGGCACCGTCTTGTTGAAACCACATGTCATGCAAGTCATGCTTTTCCATTTTGCGCAAAAAAAAGTTTGTTACCATCGCACGGTAGCGCTCAGCATTCAGAGTAACGTTGCGGTTCGCATCATCTTTGAAGAAATAAGGCCCAATGATTCTGCCAGCCCATAATCCGCACCAAAAACTGCTTCAATTTTTGCACCAGCTGTATTTTGAAAAGCTTCACACCTAAATCCTTCCGCAAATTTTCCACGTAACAGAGGCCCAATTGCTGTGAATGGCTGCGAATCGATAATTCACGGTAATTACTAATACTGAAAAATACAGCTGCGATATATTACTCAGCCGCCTCAGTAGGTCGATTAAACTGACCATAAAATGGAAGAAGCGCGCGATGAACTTTCTTAACAGAGCACGCATTTTGATAATAAAAATACAAAAATTTGCAAGCGTTGTTCGTTTGTAAGACGATTCATGGTTAAATTATAGACCAAACGGAAGATGTTTGACAGTGACACAGAACACAAAACGTGCGTGACCTATCAAAACCTGTGTTGCCAAAGAGCAAATAGCAAAAAAATCACCCTTTAGATACAAAAATAATAACGTTTTCGCCGTAAACACACTTTTAAACTTTTATCACACAAAGTTTTTAATTTTAGTTTCTTTATTTCAATTTTTTAGCAATTTTACAATTATATTATTTTTTTTTTTTATTTTAAAGAGATCAATTCAAGTTGGCCGACCTATGCGAGTTTGGTCACAAGAATGAATAAATTAAAAATGTGTAAAGCACAAAATGTGATGCACTGTTGAAGGCACTAATAACAGGTACATATTTACAAATACTGAGAAATTGGGACGCTAATTTCAGCGCCACCACCAAGATAGCATTGGTACCACAAAATCACGCTCAATGATAATACTATAGGCTATATACAAAGCTATTATTTAGCACAAGTTTGATGAAAGTCACAGTTTTTCCGCTAAGACTAATAGTTTCAGAAATAAGTCTATCGTCATCAATTCTCGATTTCCAGTATTTTATCAGGTTCCCGAAAACTTTGGCCTAAGCATTTCTATTAAACTTGCTTCGAGGAATACATAAATAAAATCAGCATTTCTATATTTTGTATAACGAAAAAGTTTGTCTTTCCTTTGCTTTTACTATAAAATTGTAAAATTCATACGGAACAGCTCAAATAATTTGGCATAATGGTCTCTATCTGGATCTATTTCAAAGATTCAACACAGCACTTAACTTGATAAAAAATAACTAAAAGTTTTGGCCATACCGTATTTTTAGTGTTTTTGTTAATAAAAGTTCGTCACATTGTTATGATGTAAGCCAAGGTGTGCCACAAGAATCAGTACTGAGACTTGCTTATATAATATCTATACAGCTGATATTCAAAGGTTATCGGAATGCTAAATAGCCATATTCGCGGATGATACTGGCATCCTTTCATCGCATAAATTTAGTCTCAATATTGAGACAAATTTAAAACATGCAATTGAACTGATAAAGCAGTATTATACAAAATGGTAAATTAAGCTGAATGCTGATAAAAAACGGCTTTCTTATTTAGTAGAAACGAAAATTTTGCAATTAACTTAATGTTAATGGTGTAAATGTGAAAGGTAACTTACTTCCTTGCTTACTTAATTGGCTGCCGATCCATGAAGGGCCTCTGTCGGAGATAGCGCACCTTTCCATCCTCTGCAATCCCAAAAACGCTGCTTCCAGTCATCTATGCCAAGTGGTCTAACATCCGCGATGGCTTGGTATTTAAATCGGAGGCACGATCTTCCCTGCCGAGCCAATGTAGTCGATGTGTTTTGGCTTTCTGGACTACACCCACATCATGGCACAACTGATAGAGTTCGCCCTCCTCGCACAAAGGACCAAATATCCGTCGAAGAATTTTTCTTTCAAAAGGGCCCGGTATCAACTCTACCTTTCTGTTTGTAGGACTGGCAGTACATATAAGGGTTTTGTAGAGGGTGCACTTTGTCTTACGAGTGAGGACTTTTGAACCTATGTGTTTTGCTAGACTGAATTACCAGCGGTTTTCTAGAGTAATTCTTCGTCAATTCTCCACTTCATTGATTTGGTCTTGGTCTCATTTACTTCAAGAACAACAAGTCTCACATGATCTTCAACAGTCGCGAATGACTCTCTTACAGAACATTGGAAATGGCCAATGATGTCAATATCGTCCGCATAGCCCAACAGCTGGACAGATTTGTTAAATATAGTGACCTCTGTGTTATCGGCTACCCTGTGCCAATAGGAGAGTATATGCAAAGGATCTAGGCATTCCTCCCAGCACTCACTGTCATAGCTTTGGAGGCTACTGTGAAAAGGAAACAGTCTTTCATTTTCTTTCCAAATTCTCCATTCTGGACAAATTTGTAACACAATCATTAGAAAGGGCATTTTTTGTCGACATTGAAGAACTATCGAAAATGAAAATCCAAGACTTGATCTCTTTTCTCAATGCGACGATATGGCTCTAGGACGAACTTCGGTTAGTTCTGTGTTGTGCCCTACTTAGTGGACTGAGGGTTTTGACGGATGTTTACGGTGATGTGGGCCAGATAATCACTCAATCGGATTGACTAGAGTTTCAGCACCAGTCAATTAGCGGCTTAGCTTGGCAATGTGTAGATGGTGTCGGATGAGTGTGGTGGTTCGTTTGAGTGAGTGATCCAATTTCCGGATGATTGTGCAAAAGGAAACACACAATAAGAGACATTAAAAGCTACTAGATCTACATTTTTGAACTTCATCCATGGATGACTCCGTAGCAATTTCCAATATCAATTCCATCCACAGGTTCAAACGAGTTATGGTATCAAAATGGCGCACTTCGGCACTAATTGGGTCACAGTGCTGACTGCTTAGTCATATCCTAACTTAAAGTTAATTAATATACTTAGTCAGTTGAAATATATTATATAAGGGGCGTTTTTCTTTTTTAGTTCGAACAGAGTTCGAGCATGTCGAGCATGTTCCAAACATCCTCTGAACCAAGAGCACTCTGAGTATTTTTTGAAACACACCTGAACACTTAGCTGTCGCCATTTTTTGTTTTTAATTTCCATCTGTCAAATGCTTCTGTTAATCATTTGACTCTGTCTGTGCAGTTATTTTATTCTGAGCTCATAGAGCGCACTCTGAACCGCTCAGAACATGCTCAGAACGAAAAAAGAAACACATTTTCTAAACTCCGAACTCTCTGAACTAAAAAAGAAACACAATTTATTTTTTGACAACTCAGGCTCTGTTGTGAATTAAAAAAGAAAAACGCCTAAGGTATGTAAGATCTCTGTATCCACCCTGGACAAATGTAAAATAAAATATTATCCTTAACAATTTCAAGCTTTAAAAGCTCGTTTGTGTCCATCTCGTATTCCGATGGTTTTTCGTTTGTTTGTTCTTTATTTTAATTTGAATCTAAATCCTCACTTAGTGTTATGTAAATGTGAATCTCAAACCCATCACTCGCAGTACGATGAAACTAAAGAACCTAGATACGGATATAATGCAAAGACGATTACGTTAAATATAACTTTTATTTGTATGGCCGTATAAACGTGTGTATTGCATTACAACACATTAAGGACTGTACCAAGCCTAATTATTACCATCAAGGAGCTCTATATATTTAGAGGTTCGATGGATTGGGTAGGGTGATGACAGAGAATGTGTGTTACTAGTATACTACTAGCTGAGTGCAAACGGATGTTTTGTAATAAAAAGAACGATGGACATAATTGGTGGTTAGGTATCTTTAAGAAGCGGGTTCTTGTGACTTTGTAGATAATTTGGGGATATTACACATAATAAAGGGATTGTAATTGGACGACTATTTTCTTGTGCTAATTATATCCTACAATGGCAACAATTAAATGTAATGGATGTTAGAGCGAGTTATTCCTTTGGAGGGACTGATGTACATATTTTCCCTCTTTTTTTGTCATATAAAATGGTAATTTTGGGAGTAAAAATGTTGTATGTTATTTCTTTTGACATGTGAGTCACTTGAGCTTTTATATATTTTCCAAATGGAAATAGGAATATGTATATGCAAATGTTGTAGTGAAATTAAATGGGTGGATTGCCCTAAAAATATATGTAACAATGGCATGCAATATGCTATTAGTTTACGTTTCAAAAGATAATCTAGATAAAATTAAATTAAAAGCTAAGAGGTGCTTAATGTAAGTTGGTAGTAGAGAATATATTAGGTAGAATATTGGTGAAAATAAACCTTTTAAATTTTAGGTCAAGCAAAAAAGATAGATACACATATAATTTTATTTTTTCTCTGAATATTTGAAGAAGAGTATGCGGGAAAGTTGCTACATTTCATTGTAATGCCTACAGTATAGACCACTTAATTGCACTTATCATTTTGTATGATATTTTCGCCAGATTATCTCTATCTCTTGTGCTTTTGTGATATTTGCTGTACTAATCCAAGCAGGTCAATTAAACAATGATTAATATTCATCTAAGTACCAAAACAGGATTGAATCAAATGAGCAACTGGCTTGCAAGAATATTTTTTTTTTTATTCAAAGCTGTAAAGTGGCATTAGACCTTCAGGAAAGGTTTTGATTAATGGTCTGATAGTTGATCTTGATACCGTGATACTTATGTAGATTAATGTAAACCCATTGTGATACTCAATGGATACTTCGATGTAATTAAACCTTTGATAAATCTTATGTCATTCAAGCCCAATAAGACTGTTGATGAGTTTCTGCAAGCTATAGCCTGAATTGTCAGAGGCTACTTCTAAGTCATTGAAGAAATGTCTGTCATCACATAATCACCTGGTTGAGGAAGTAACACAAAAGTAGCACTTATAGAGTAAAGATGTGCTTCAATTTTCGTGTTGCGAAAATCGAGGAGTTGCACGAATCGAGGGTTGCCTTAACCGAGTTCGTACTGTATTGATCCTTTCTTTTACCACCAATAGGTTAATAGTTGTTGTAGTATGTGTTCGTTTATTTGGTTGAGATTGCTGAATAAGTCGAATACGCTGTCCATTTCCTCAAAAGGATTTTACAAATCTTAGGGACAGATGGCCCATCAACTCGCTGACACCGTAGGAGTGGAAATCACTAGGGCATTAGTGAGGTGCCCATTCTCCATTTCTCCTCAGTTGGTTGATATTGTTGGTTTTTTGTTTTTTTGTAACTAGGTCATAGTTTTCTAGTTAAAACACATGCATCCATCTTGTTTGTTGTACATATAAATACAATAGATGTAAGACATTGCTTCGAGTCTTAGATTTAATGTCTTCAAAAATGATAATTAAAAAAAATAAAAGCGACATTTTTTTTTATTTCAAGCTTATTTAATTCTGTAAATAGAAGAGAAGAAATCAAGGTATGAATTTGACATCCCTGTTTCAATCATAAACGTCAAACCAAACTGCCATCTGTGACGGTATATTTGTTTAGTTTAAGGTTTACCATTTTACATTATGGACCGCTTAACAATCAAGTTAAAATTGTAAAAATTTACTACACGAATTGTGATTTTGTTGTAGTTACAAATGTTGATATTTTCTTCAACGATGAAGCTCAGTTTGAATGAATGAATGAATTGTATTGGGGTTTATTGCACTGCGACCTGTAGATCTATTGTGCCCCCTCTTATAATGATGAGCTGGCTCATCCTACAGTTCTTCCTCCAAACATATTGCCTTTAGGAATTTAAGTATTTGGGGCACTTTTAGAGAGGGTAGGTTGCTCTCTTCCACCTGGTACCGTCCCAGATGGGTTTTCCTTTGGTGCATTATTGGACAACACTTTCCCAGTATGTGTACCGGAGTTTCCTCATGCATGTTGCAGAATCTGCAAGTGGCACTGCTAACCACACCAAGTAGATTAAGGTGTCTTCTAAGTTTACAGTGTCCTGTTAGAATACCTGTTATTATTCTTAGGTTATTCCTACTTAGGTTGATACAGTTTTCGAAACGTTGCCGGTTGTAGTTCCCCAGCAGTAGTTTCGCCTGTCTCAGCCTTGGGAGTTAATTCCAGTTTTTGATTCTGTTTGCCTCCTCTTCTTGTTTAATTCTGGTTTTGATGACATTTTCACCTATTCCGCAATATGGTTCAGGCCCTGTTAGGGGAGTTGAAGCTCCTAATTTTGCTAGGGAATCTGCCTTTTCGTTTCCAAGAACACCAACGTGACCAGGTACTTAATAAAGTGTGACCCTGTTCTGTTTGCCTAGTTCGTTTAGTCTACTTATACACTCCCCCACCAGCTTAGAGTTGATGGTGTATGAGCTTAGTGCCTTTAGTGCTGCTTGACTATCTGACATAATGGCAATGTTCTTGTTACGATAATTCGCGTTTATCTCCTATAACGAATAGAAGGTAAATGTTAATAGCCAAAGGTCAAAATGTTGTCTCTTAATGCGTTTGCATGTTCCCTATCTGTTACGTGAGAGTATGAAATTCATCGAAGGATGGCTGCGATGCCAATAGATTAAAAAGCATATGAAAAGTAAGGGAATGACATTATATTTTTCGTCCTTAAAAAAAAAAAAACAATTGGAGGGCTTTGCTGTGGTGGCAGTAGCAACAAAATCCATAAAATCCATTATTTCGATGTCTTATTTCCAATAACGGAGAAAATACAAAGATTTCCATAGAAATAACAAAAACGTCATTCCTATTCCTGGCGAAAACACTTATGCCGGATTCGGACGACTTACAAGTTTCTTTTCCATTTTTTTAAGACTTGTGACTTTTTCGTGTAAATTATATAGCTGTGTAAATAAATAGCTTTTTTGGCCTTTAGTCCACAAAAATTGGCGTTTCTTGCCGGCTTTTAGATCTGTTTTATTTTCGACATAAGAAACTGGCTTCATATTAATATAAGCTAACTTAAAATTTCTTTAGTGGTTCTTGCACACGGGGTTTAACAGCAAATTGTAAAAATTTGTGAGAAATTTCAGAAAACCAAACACTTGTAATATTGTATGACCACCATATTGCAAATCATGTAAGGAAGCATGATCATACCAATTTTTTCTGATACCGAGCCTTTATTTGACTTTGTGTTCATACATGCCATTAAGATTTGATTTTATTAATAATTTTGCCACTTGTTTGACAGAAAATTTGTCAATGGTCTTAATTCAGCACAAGCGGCATCTTTACTATACTCTGTCCAATAAAAATTGTCAGTACAAGGAAGATAGGACGTTTGTCTCTCGTTCTGGTTGCATTGCCATGCATAAGTGTGTCGCCTTTTAAAGCTCTCACAGGGATTCCGTAGTTTAAATTATAAATCGCCGCAAATGAAAGTTAAAAACGCGTAGGGCTACCGTCTGCCGATTCAAAACGACTGAAAACAATATTCAATTTACCTTTTCCCACAACGCCAAACGCCAAGATAATAGGCGCATATAGCAATACGACAACACTCAACATACTCTTCTTCTTAAAATGTGGTCTCAAAAGCTTCAAATCCCAAAAGCTCCTTAATAAAAACCACTGAAAAAGCTCCTTGCTTGCAATTGAGAATGATAATGGTAACTCTGTTTTGATGTAGATAAAGAGCGCACGATCGTATTGAGTGACACTTGACACTCTTGTCTTGATCTTGACAGTATCTCATCAGCAGTGGGATACGAGGGTCGTGTTGGGGTGTACAACTTTTTGCAAAGAATTACAACAACAATTCCTTAAGAAAATTCAGTGGCTTGCTTTTTTTAGTGGCATTTTTCCTAACGCATTGTAGTGAGGGTGCATCAGGCGCCACTGCTTTAGAAAAAGCTCTCCCATAAGGCCTGTACTGACAATTTTTGTTGGACAGAGTATAATGATTTTGAAATTTGTTTTTATCAAACATTATCTTAAGCGAGGTTATAGCTTAAGTGATGTTTTTAAGAATTTAATTTTTCACCTACTACATATGTAAATATAACAATCAATTTCAACCCTCTTTCAACTGGACATACAAAAACATATACTTTTCCAACGCATCCTTTAGCTTATTCAAAAGTGGATTGTTTATTTGTAAGTATATATTTCATCTTTCGTTTTCGTTTCCTTTTACTTTGTTCACTTAATGAGTCTGAAATATCTACTAAATTAATATAATTTGTTAAAAGAAATTCAGAAATTATTTATATTCCTTAAATCTTTTAGTTATTTATTCGTTTCAATTTTTATTATTTTTGTAAGAAATTACAAATATACTTTCCTTTTTTTTACATCAGCTGATTTTGACATGGTTATAAATGCTAGGCATACCAACTTTAAATTTAAAGTAAAAGTGTATATGAGGTAAAAAAAGTATTTTATTCGGACTTGCATTGCTGCTCTAGGTATGAATTTCCGATAAAATACGTCTTATATCTGGTAAACTAAGCTCTCTCTGTATTTGTTTTCGAAATAGTGCGATCGACTTAAGAACGAAATTTCGGTCACACGGTAATTGAAATCATATAATAAAACGGCAAACATGTTTTTTGTGGTACACTTTTCTCCAAAAGTATTTAACCGATTTCGATAAATTTTATATGGTTGGAAAGCCACAGTTACGGAGATGTGCAGAATATACTTGAGACACGCATTTAAACACTGTGGGTCATTTTTGTTTTTGCACTGTCGAACACTTTGCATATTACATAAAATAAAATTTAATTTAATAAATTTGCTTGAAAACACTGCCAATAATATAAATAATAAATAATAAATAAATTGGCACTCGAATTTCGAGAGCTGGGTCGGCTAGTTTAAGTATAATCAGCGTGTTTTGGACGCAGACTGTGAATAAATTTTAGCAATATTTAGAGATATTCAATTAAGAACTCATTATTTTATTTTGAACACAACATTATAAATGTATTTATTGAAACTTAAAAAATGTACTGTGAGATCCTTAAATATCAGTATATGGAGATCCATATTTTTATTTTCTCTGCCCTAAATTCGTAAACCAATGATGAAAGTTAGAAAATAATATATATTTGGCTGATCATTATGTTTTTTTGTATTTATTGTATCTACATACATATATGTATGTATGAACGTAGTCAGTTACCATGCATAAATTTAATATGTCGTAGCCTGCCTCTTACAATACTCATATCTCATATATTTTCTTTTCTTCTTTTCTAGGTAAGACCCAAACGACTTTGTTGTGTACATAAAAAAACATTAAATTTACATAATCCGGCCGGCAGTAAGTCACTATAGAAAATACGCAAAAATAATTATGTATATAATTTGATATTTCTGTGTCTTAATTTCGAAACTATAAACTAATATAAGATACATTAAGCTGACAACCCTATATAAGTAGATGTTTTCCGTGCGCTTTTATTAAAATGCAAATAACCCAGTTGTAACTCTCCCTTTCCGGAGCATTAAGCTGACTACAGCTTTAAATTCCTGTGTGTCGTTTCTACACCCACTTATCTAATTAAAAATGCAACCTTTTCATTGCCAATCCTGTTTAATATCCCCCAAGGGTATAATATCTAAAAACAAAAAATACAAACAAACAAAAAAGTGAAATTGAGAAAATAACATGACGCTGGATGTGCGTTTTTTTATATTTTTTTTGTTGCTCTCCCAAATTACGATTATGGTTTCTAATTTCAAGCCAACACAGAACGAACCAAAAACAAAATTAACATTCTTAAAAAAAAAATAAGAACAACACCAGAGAGCTCGGACTACACAAAGATGGCAAGGACTCACGAAAAGTCGCACGGCTTTCAAATGTATAAAGTGTATAGAGATAGCCTAGCACCAGCTATACACCATCAGTTGACACAAGGATAACAACGAAACTCATAACCGAAAAAAGGAGAACAATTAAAATTTCATGTTACGGTAATTTATGTAGCCTCTGAGTCTGAGTGTTACTTCTTTGCTATGCATGCTATATGGTATAACATAGCAGACCTCGCAATAGGGACACATTTGCATTTTGACCAACAACATACCGCACCACATGATGCTCGTGTCCGTGACTATGTTATGGTGGTTATGACCGAAAGTTATTTAGAAGAAAAAAAATGAGAACTAGTTGGGCTCTGAGGAACGAATATTTGTCAAACACGCTCTAACTAGGGTCGTACGAATTAGTCATTAGAGCACACTGAGCCTTAAGCTTTAAAATGGGAATTTATTTTAAAATAATGGGGCAAAATGTTAGCCAAATAAGTACGATGTTAAACCTATTTTAGGATGATACAAAAAAAAAAATGGTTTATTTTATTAAAGTTCAAAATATCTATCACTTATTTAATATTTTAGTATCGTTCTAGCTTCATATGACTCTCTGATACTTGCAAAAATGTCAAAAAAGGTTTGCTTACTTAGTTTAAGGTGTGTTCAGAAGCAATTTATTAAAAAATAGCTTTAGCACGATGCTAGATAGAAAATGATTTAAATTAAGAAAAATGCAGTAATCTACTTAGCAAATTGTTAGGTAGTATCATACCAATTCCTTAACACTGGCTTATTAAAGTTTTTCGCCAGTGAGATTATATTTTTCTAAATTTGAATTGAAGCTGAAATGTTTAAAGAAGTAGATAATCATTAAAGCTTCTCATATTCGTTACCAGATGCATATCCTTCTTCTTCGGATATGGATTTAGAACGGCAGCTCATTAAATTCTGATATCGCTAGCATTGTCAAATATGGATCCATAACTCGCGTAGAATTGAATGCATCAAAAACTCAATACTATCTTCTGTCCTTAAATCGCAACTTACCCTTCATGTTTCTATCCATGAGCTAGACTTCCATTGAGGAAACCACAAAGAGCACCTTGTCTGGAATGACATTACACGTCACCAAACACGATGATAAGTGTTTAGGTTTCTTTTGACGTTGCAAGAAATTTTGTACCCCTTCTGATCTGGGCTTATCTGTAAGGCTTATACATATAAATCCGAAGCTTTTTTTTGATTCCCATATTTGGGCAGGTGCTCCAATATCCCACTTTAGTCTCTTCGATAGAACTTGCTCTTCAGGGAGTGCCCATCAGTTTACCTTTGAGCCCAACGTCGAACGAATTGTTTAATTTAGAGATTCTTTCTTTAACCTCACTACACGAATATGGTATGATTTACCCGACTAAATATTTCCCTCCCATTATGATATTCAGAAATTCAAACAAAATGTGTACCGGTATCTCTTTTTATCTCCTTGTATTTCCTTGCATCTCTTTAACCCTCCTAGAACGCTTGCACTGTGCTCAAACATCTCAAGGGTAGTCTTAATCCTTATAGCTCTTGGAAAATTAAAAAAAAATTCCGAAATCATATTCAAACATTTATGAAAAAAAAATTATATTTAAAATAAGGTCAATTTCATAGATATTAAAAACATTTCAAATTAAAGATAGCCGCCTTAAATTAACCCTAAGGCTAGCCGCGCACTAGCAATTTTTAGTTGCGAAACTGCTTGGTTCGAGCAACTAAAAAGTTTGTGTTTTGACACAAACTAAACGATTGCCTAAAATAAGTTCGCCATTTTATTGAACATATAATTATCTGCAAATTCACCGACATTCAACCAAACAGTTCATCTGTTTTCTATAAGTAACCAAACAGTTTCGCAACTAAAAATTGCTAGTGCGCGGCTAGCCTAACACCATGTCATTCACTAGTATTCAAAATCAAGCCCTTAACAATTACTGTCAAAGGACTGCGAATTTATACGTGAATGCAAAAAATTTAAAATCATTCGACGATTTAATCAAAGGATATGTATCCTTAAGGATTAAAGATTTCGTAACTGAACACCAACACATAGTTAATCCTGAGTAAATGTTTTCAGACGCAAAAGGAAAGTGATAGATTAAATTATGGTTACATAAATATTTTTTTGCCTCAGTAAAATATTTGAGAAAGATATCGACTTTGTGTTCACTGAACTTGACATAAATGCTCTGAGCCAATCTAACTGACAACCTTAATCAAAATAATTACTGCAGTAGAGTAAAATTCTCTAGAATTACGGGAGATAAATCGAAGTAAGAATCAAGCTTTTGTTAGAATGAAGTCAACATGGAGTGAAAAAGTTTGTTTGTGGTAAAAGAGGACTCCAAAAACTTTTAAAAAAAGTTACAAACACGTACTGGGTTAGACTTACCAAATTAGATTCCAACCATAATAAAAGACTCGAATGAGAACCTAACGCTGATAGTTTAGTGACTAAGATATGATGGTTAATTATGTCGTAAGCCTTATAGAAATCTGTGTATAACGCCATAATGATAACACTGTTTAAGGTAACTTTTGATTTCATTGCAAGGGATAGTTCGATTGGTTGTTGTCGATCTTCCAGAGACAAAACCATGTTGAAACGGGAATATGAGATCTTTGATTATAAAAGTTAACTTATTATAAACAATTTTCTCAAATATATCTTCGGAATAGGACGATAATGGGTGACATCTTGCTTAGATCCCGATTTATGAATTGGAATAATATAAGAAACTTTCTAATTATTTAAAAAATGGCCCGTTCTCAGAAATTCATTAAGAAGTAATGTTTAATTGCTCAGAAAAAACAAAGCAAAGAATGATTTTAAAATAATTGGAGGAATCCCATCAGGACTCGATTGTTTATCAGAATCAAGATCACATAGGGCTCTTTTAACATCAGACTAAGTGAATACTAAATAAAATACTTAAATAATGAACTGATATGACCTGATTCACTGGGGTGATTGGAGAAAAGTTAACAGGTGTATTCGGAGAAGAATAAACAGACTGAGGACATGTTGAAAATAAATTACTAATTACACTTGACTCACTAGAAGTAGTACCAGATTAAAGCGTGCAGGCGGTTAGGAATCTCATTTGAACACTGTTTTTCTTTCATTACTATTTTTATAGGCATGGACTACATTTTGATCAAAGAAAAAATGTTATTAACGGTACCTGTCATAGAACGTTTTTTTTAATTTCTACTTTCTTTTTGACGGCGCTAAAAATGTTGACCAAGTTTTTTTAAAAGGAGCTGCTTGGAATTCGAAATAATATTGCATACAAAATTTTTTGAAAAAAAAAAATCAAAGTTTTTTTTTTAATAATCAATATAGTGAAAACGAGTGAACGATGAGTTTTTGAAATTATTTCCTACGATTTATGTTACTAAACACCACAACCTGATATGCCAAATTGTTTTTTTTTTTAATTTAATTTAAAGAAATTTCTTACATACAAATTTAAATTAAAAATAAAACTATTTTAAACATTGTTTGCATAAATTCATACTTTTCTAGAAATCAGATGGCAATTTCATGCATTTGAACATTTGTCACTAAATAAATATTTTTTTTTTATATTTTTAAACAATTTTTACATAAAAGCAAGAAAGTGCTATCAAATTCCATATTTTTTACTTGCGACTTGCAGGTACTATAAGGAAAGTTAAGAGTCGTAAAAGAAAATTGAAATCGAGATTTTGATCAAAGTTGACATTAACATGATAGCGAAGACCAAAAAAGTTGGTCTCGCAATTCTGTCTGTCTGTCTGTCTGTTCGACTACATCTAAGCGGCTCGGCCGATTTTCTTTAAACTTGGCAGATATGGGTTTTAATTTTTTCCCCCAGGATGTTTTTTTCTTTTTTTTTAAGACCAAAAATAACGGTACCTGCCATGCGAATTTCTAACGAAATTTTCTAAATATTTTTTTTTTCTCAAAAACTGTTAAGGCTTCCCACCAGTTTCAATATTATTATGTATTCAAATTTTCAAACAATTTTTTTTTTTTGGATTTTTAAAAAAAAATTCAATTTTTCTTTTAAAAACTCAATATTTCGAAAACCCCATGGTGGATTTTTTTTAAGACTTGATAAATAAAAGTTTCTTAATACAATCTACAAGATATGAGACAAAAGGAATTATTTTACCTAAAAATAACCATACAAATGTTTCTTTCGATTAATTCTTGCGATCTATAATTTAATAAAAAACAATTGAAAACAGGAAATTACTGACTGTACCTACTATAGAACGATTTTTTCGAATTTTGAATTTCTCATTATCGGCACAACGGATTTTAATGATTTTTTCAATTTTTGGAATTTTTTGGAAAATGCGATATCTTAAAAACGACTTAATATTTTTCTTGGAAATTTAATTCTCATTCGTAAAATGATAAAAACTTAAAGTTGGCGTACCAAAATTTTTTTTTTTTAAATGTTTTAAGAATTTTTTACATAAAAGCTTACTTTTTCAAGGAACCACTACAACGACTTATAATTTTTGTTCTTGCATAAATTCATATTTGCCTAGCATTCTGTTTTTTATCTATTACTACTTGATGAATTTAAAAAATTCATTTTATCCTTATACATTCGTTTTCCTAGTCTATTACATAGGAGGAAGTTCGTGCGACTCAGTCGTGCGTTTTATTTAAACTTGACGAATAAAAGATTCTTAATAATAATCTACAAGATTTGCAAAAAAAAAACAATTTTTTAACCTAAAAACAACGCTTCCCACCATACAAATGTTAAATGAAATGCACGACTGGATCGCACGAACTTGCTCTTATGTAAAAGTACTTTGGAATTTAAGATACATTTTATAAATACATAAAACATGGATTTAATGAGATAATAATGTTAAATGCATAAAATTGCACTCTGATTTCTAGAAAAGTATGAATTTAAGAAAACAAACTTTAAAAAATCGTTTTATTATTAAATACATTTTTTATATAAGAAATTTCTTTAAAATTGTTCAAGAAAAAATGTGGGATGCAAATTTTAAGTATTTAATAATATTGATTTAAGGAAATAATTTCAATAAATAATCGTTCATAGGTTTTGAAGATATAGATTTTTCAAAAAAAAATTGTTTTCAAAAAACCCAACAAATATTTTTTCGAATATTTTTATATACAATATTATTTTAAACTTAAGCTGACTCCTGCTGAAATTTTTTGTTTTAAATTCTTAGAGTCTTTATATGAAGGTTTTTATAATACAAACTCTATATACTACTGAAATAAATCAGCCAAGTAGAAGACTTAGCACTATTATTGGACTTGTTGAATTATTGATTCAAATTAGCTTTTTTGGCCTTTAGTCCACAAAAATTGGCGTTTCGTCCGGGTAATCTCACATGGACTCATCAGTTGACTTGTGAGGACCTTGTCAATACGCAATTTTTGTTAAGTTCAGTTCATCTTACATGAATTTTTTGACAAAAATCCAATGTGAACTATATCCAACAAAGATTAGAATTGTAATCATTAATGTTGGCTAAGTCTTCTACTTGGCTGATTTATTTCAGTAGTATATAGAGTTTGTATTCTTAGAGTCGTTAATAAGAAAGTCGAAAATAAAAAAAAAAAAAACGGTTCTATGACAGGTACCGTTAATAACATTTTGCCCAAAATTTTTTTTTTTGAGCAAAATGTAGTCCATGTCCATAATATCCCACATAATTTTTTTCATCAAAATCGTTAGAGCCGTTTTAGATATAAAGAAGATTTTGCATTACTGCATTTGCATTTAGTTTTGGAGCTAAAAAAAATATTTCAATTTCTCCTCTAGGGAATCACCGAAGACCATTAACAACTGAGATTGAAAGAAATAGGTCCAGTGGTTTAGGCTGTAGTGAGAGGTACAGACATACAGACAGACAGACGGAATTGCCGGACCCAATTTTTACGTCTTCGCTATCATCTTAATGTCAACTTTGATCAAAATATCAAGTTCGATTTTTTTTCCAAATGCAGAACTTGCCCTAGAGTACCTATATCGCAAGTAAAAATGGATTTCAAAAATCGTATTTTGATAAAATTTGTTTTCTTTGGATTAATTCTTAGGATATATATGGGCATATCCGGAAAACTTTTTATTTTAGCGAAAACATTTTTTTTTTTTTACTTGTAGGCACACTATTTTCCTTTAGTTATTCTATTTAGAGAGAGTTTAAAAACTAATAAAATACCCGCGTGACTCGTATATAATCGACGGCACAGCCCGTTGAACCAAAAATCCCAAAAAATGCAATAAATGCAATAAAATAAATTTAATGTATATTTGTATGTATTTATTTTTTAATTTATTATAATGATAATTTCATAAATTGTTTCGAACAAAATTTTAAAACAAAAGTATAAATTGATTACATTGCACAAGGTCAGGTGCTGCATCGTTCGTAGCGTAAAAATCATTTTTTTCTTGTAGATATTTAATAACTACTTCGGGTTTTTAAGATAGTTAAGCCTATAAAAGTTCAGATCTGAAATTATAATTAACGCGACTATTTTTTTCGTTAGTTATGGGTTTTGAGAAAATAATTACAGCTATAATTAATTCTATGAAAACAATAGTATACATGTGCTACGTGAAAAACTGCCTTTTAAATACGAATTACGTTTGAAAAGTCAATTTTTCAAATGCTCTTGTATCAAAAGTATTCATAGCACAAGAATAGGCTTCAGCTCAAATGTTCGTTTTGATGACAACTACAAATATTCATTACCATTTCTAGATTTCTAAAGCCGGCATGCATTTAAATTTGTTAACTTCAACAATATTGAAAAAGTTAAAAAAATTCTCTTACACGCAAAAAAGTAATTTAATTTTTTTTCCTGCAAATCGCACATCAAATTCCTTGGGGATGTAACTTTGTAATAATAAAATTTAACTTCCGAATTAAGAGAATGATTCAAAAATGTCACGGTGTTGAAGAAAAAAAATTAAGAATATAAAGTTTTATGCAAATGACACCCTAAATTTAAAGATTTTTTGTTTTTTCTTTTTTTTTTGCTACTTAGAATGAAATTAATGTTGTTTTTATATAGTTAATGCATGAAGGCACCTACATTCAATACTTTAACGAAGGAGGGATTTTATTTGAAGGCAATATAGATAATGCATGTAAGATTTGTATCCAATTACCTTGAATATTAAAAGTTTTTTTGGATGTGCCCATCATATTATACAATAAGAAAAATTTATAATTAAGATATTACTGACTGTACCTACACTGGAAATAAAATCTAGGTATATATGATAAAAATCAAGGTTGATTTGACAAAAATTTTGTCAATATACGTCCAACAAAAAGTTTTATCAAATTGACAAAAATTATAGAATTTTGTTGAGGTAACAAAAAATATTTTGTTGTATCCACAAAATTATTTTGTTATGCTAACAGATAAATTTGTTGAAATAACAAAAATATTTTGTCAATATGACAAAATTTCGTAGAATTTACAAAATTAATTTGTCATATTGAAAATTCTTTTGTTGTATTAACAATTTTTTTGTTAGTGTTATTGTTTTTTTTATTATTATCCGATTAACAAATTTTTTTTTTGTTAAATTAACAAAATATTTTGTAAAATTAACAAAAATTTCTTGTTATATTTTGTTAAATTAACAAAATATTTTGTCAATTTTACAAATTTCTTTTTTTGAATCCACAAAAAACAAAATTAATTTTGTCAAAATAGTTTTTTTTGGGATTTAAGTCCACAAAAATTGGCGTTTCGTCCCTACGATCTCACATGCAACCATCTGTGAGGGCGAATGGACAATACGCAATTTTTGTTATATTAACAAAACTTGGTTTGTTAAACTGACAATATTATTTGTAGTGCATATTTTGTTAAACTGACAAAAAATCATGCTGGATTATAAAAATTTTGTGAAATCAACAAAATCATTCTTTCGTATTGACAAAAATTATATCATAACGATAAAATTGTTTTGTTAAAGGTCAACAAAACGTTTTTGTCAATATTACCTAGGAATTTATTTTCAGTGTACCATAGAACCATTTTTTCAAATTTTGAATTTCTCATTATCGGAATAAAGGATTTTAATGAAATTTTTCTTAAAGTGAAGCTTCTAAGAAGTTAGAAAAACATTGCATTTCAAAACTTTAATAAAAAAATATTTTTTTTTAATTTTTGAAAAAAGATCAATATTATTTTGTATTTGATTAACGTTAGTTTAACCGTTAGTGTTCGAAGCCTCAAATATATATCCAAACATTTTAAACGTAAAGGAATGCATTGTGTAATTATTTTATTATTGATTTCATCAAAAAATTGTCTTACTAAGAACATTTTTCGATCCTTAAATAATATTTTGAATTCACGAATCACAATCACAGGTTTTAATCACATATAATTTTAAAACAAAATCACATACAAAAAATTAAAACGAACATTTCAAATCCGTTGGCCCTAATGTTGTATATAACCAATTGCCAAGATGGAAAAATGTATTTGAACAAAAAAGGGCAATTCAAATTTAAATTCAATTTCCGGAAAATTGCTCTGTCTTCCACTTTTTCAAAGGTCATAACTATCCTTTCTCCGTTTTAGAAAAAGCAAAATTGCTGCGCTTAATATTTCTAAAACATTTGATAGAGTTTGAAATCAAGCCTCTTATCGAAAATGCATGCTTTTCGTATCAACCCGTTACGTTACTGAATTAACAATAACATTTCTGGTAGCTGAATACAAATTGTTTTGGACTGTTTCAAGTTCTAAAACTCATAAATTAAATGCTGGTGTACTCCAAGGTTCCGTTTTATCTGCTATTCTATTTCAAATGTTTATAAATGATCTTCTGTCTAAGACTTCTTATCCACTAAACTGCTTCGCTGATCACAGCACCCTTAGTTTTTCATACTCCTTTCCTGACTGACCTCCCTATTCATCGAATGTCCAGTTGCAATGGCAGAATATGTTTGATTTGAATAGTTTTTGTTATACATGGGGCATTAATAATCGAGTGGAAATTAATGCCTCCAAAACTCATAGCTTTCTTCAGTCGTTAAAGTGAATATAGAATATACAGCCAGTGCAATTATACGTGATTAGAACTTGCTTAGTGGAAACCGAAAATCTTTCGATTCTTGGTATGTTCGCTACTCAAAAACTTTTATGCAACAACCACATTTATAAGATATGCTAAAAAATTACCAGGTTTTCTCAGACGATGTAGGAACTTTTTTCCCCTTCACCCAAAACTAGAGTATAACTCTCATATTTGGTTAGGCGCATGAAAAACAACAATGCACCTACTGGATAGAATCGAGAATAGAGCTTCAAAACTGATAGGCGACAGATTGATTACAGAAACACTTGTTTCAGTGAAACAATGTCGAAATGTCTCTGGCTTATAACTGTTTTAACGCTAATTCTTCGAATGTCGCTCTGTTGAATTAGCCAGTTGCCTCTCTCTCCACTCCTTAAACTATTTCAGCGTAATACCCGCTCCGCTAGGAATCCCCATCAGTACACGCCTGAGCCTAACTTTACATTTAAGTATAGCAGAGATTGTTTTTTTAACTGGGAAAAGGAATTCCACATTCGTGTGGTAGAATGTGGAATTCCTTTTCGCAACTCTGTTTTTCCTTCACCTTTTAATATCCAGACATTTAAGACAAATGCTGACGCTAAATACCAGTACTACTTAATTCTCTCTCTATTTCCTTAAGCCTCACACTGTGTTGAAACATTTAAAGGGTAGTCATAACCCCTTGAGTAAAGTATAAAACGAACTTTAAATTATATAAAAAGAAAACAGGTAACATGTGATTAAAAAATCACCACTAATCTGATTTCTGATGTACGAATGTCCTACTTTTAGCATCTGAAACTTTTCAAGTCTGAATATTTAAGTTGTGACTTCCTTTAAAATGAATCGGGGAGTATTGCTTCCTTTCGTTTTATGAATATTTGAGTGCCTTTCTTTGTTATAATTTTTATATTAAAACACTCCCCATTACGACCAGTTACAAAAGAGAACAAAATAACTCATCTCAAAATTCAATAGTTTTTGAATTATGCCTAGACCTGCACAAAGTGAGTTTGTTTTCGATTAGAAATCTAGTCAAATGTACCATCGTGTATTTTTCAATTAATTTAATTATATTAGTTCAAAAAGTGAAATAATTCAAAACTTACACGAACCTTTTTCGTTTCATGGACTTAAAACAAACCCCATTTTAGATGTTCGCAAAATGTTCCAACAAAAACTTTCAAAAAACTAATTACAAATGCAACCCTGTTTGGAAACTTGTGGTTTTTAATAGAATTTTCAGCGCTTGTACATTTAGAGGGCAGCTAATTATTTCACAAAAAAAAAAAAAAACAAAAAAAAAAAAAAACTATAGAACAATCCTCAAAAACGTTTAGGTTAATGAGAGCCACACAAAAAATAAATTCCTTGAGTAGATGCAATTTCAAAAGCTTTGTCACGAAGACGTAAGTTAAGTTGAGTTCGAATCGCGCTAATTTATGATGGAGGAACCAAAAACTTTGTAAAGACCGTTGACATCAGAGGAAATTACAAACGGGATGTCATGAAATATTTAAATTCCACCGCACCCTGTGTTAACTTTACAATGTTCGTACACACTCCACTCCACGTCCACACCTTACTTTAAATACAAGCCAACAGTTAATAATTAATTTAAATCATCTCAACAGAGAGTCAAGCTGGTTAAGTTGTGTAAGGTCCTTTTCGGTTTATACCCTGCTACATTCTCCTCCTTCCGTTTACGGAATAATGAATAAATTATTAATATACGAAGCGCAGGTATCGAACTTGGATGGCAAAGTTTGACAAACAATTCGAACAAGAATGAAACTTTTAACCATTTACAAAGTTTCGTTGGTAGCCATTTTATAAATTAATTGCTTCTTATTATTATTTTCCTGGGCGGGGGGGCTCAGCAGGCACAGCAATTGGTTTTTAAGCCCTTGAATCCCGAACAAGACTGAACTTTAGTTTTATACTGTTGTTCGTTGTACTGTGCATTTTATTCGTTTCGTTTTTTCCCCCGTTTGGCTTTTTTTGGCAAAGGGATTTGGTAATGTCGCCCTTCTATGTGTGAAGGTCTGAATTATTAACATTCAGGTCATATCTTAAAGTGCTTAATTTTTTTTTTGGAGAACGAGGCAATACTGCCAAGGCAATAAATATTTAATACCAAGCATTTTATAAAGTTTTCAACTAAATCCCTTATGTAAGGTGGGAATTTTTTGAGTGAAATTATATTAAGGTATGGTATTTTTTTTCTTCGTGTTGAATGTGCTAACAGTTGCTTGCTATTATTTAATCGTTTCCAAGTATTTCGAAGGTTACCTACATATTAGGACTATTAAGGCAAGGCACAGCCGAAATTAATATTCTTGCTGAGTATTTATGGGGTTTGGAAAATGGTTTTGGGATAGTGTTATATGGGTTTTGTTTTGTTTTCTTGTAGGGGAGGTATTAGGGTCTTATGAAAAAAGGACCTGTATAAAATAAATGGCTATTTTTAGACAGCGTGAAAAGGTTTTTCTTACTTCAAAGATTGGTTTAATTCATTTACACATTAACTTTATACATCTTTTACTCTAATAGGGGTGAAAAGGGGCAACTGGCAAGGAAGTTCAGTTCAGGAAGAGCTAGTAGAATCCCAATTCCACTCCAAGGCTCTTTTCTGGCTGCGCAAATTTGGAAATAAGATCGAAGTTTCCTCTTGGAGTGGCGACCACTTTCAGTCTAACCTTGCGGCCCAATAAAACCCGTTGTGAAACTATAATTCGTATGAACCTGTGGATGAAATTGATGTGCGGAATTATGGACATATTTTCAAGGAGTCTTCCAGTTTGATTGATGTATTTAGTTCATATGTGTCTTCTTGTTGAAGTATGACTTGAGTTTGCTTTTGTACAATCACCAGGAATCGGATCATTCACTCAACCCGACCATCCCACGCATCTGACACTATCTGAACTGAAGCAACAAAAATACGATACGATCACTGTGCACGATAAACCTCTGTCAATGCCCTCACTGCGTTAGCTCTCGGTCTAAAAAATCCAACGGAAAGCACGGCACAGGAGTTAACGAAGTTCGTCCTTTTCGTCACTGTGAGCAAAGGCATCATCAAGTCCTTGATCTTCATTTATAAAAGTTCTTCAATGCCGTCAAAAAATGTTTCCTTATCCTATATGTAGCCACAGCTACGACAGTGGGTATTGTGAGAAATGCCTTTTGACCTGGAACCCAGATATGAGTGACACTGACGTTAATATTCATTTCGGCATTGCTAGACCACTTCGGTGGATGATGTACTAGAATTAATGGCCTTAACAGCCGCTTGAGCGTCTGTGATAGTAGCTAGTTCTGGTTCAAATATTGTTTCAGTAACTTGCATGCTTATCTGATATTCAGTAATCAACTTGAAAAACACTAGCAAAGTCGGGTAGCCAAAATAATTAGAGCCTCAGAAAATATTCTTGAACCAACAACTCAATCTCTGAACTATCAGTAAGGATAGTTGTGTCGAAGTCCTTCGTCACAACCGCCACATCATCAATCCATTCCAGTTCTTTCTGGATGAGAACATAACATCTTAATCCTTACTTATGTGCATTAGACAAAGGGGGTTAAAAACATCTCTTTTGGAATCAACTAAGTGACCATAATTTTTGGCAACCCAAAAGATCGATTCCTTTAGTCTTAATGCCCTGCAAGATACTAGATTCTTAATGAGTAAATCAAGTGGTAAAAGGTGCAAAAAAAAAAACGCTTAAGCCCATGTGGTCACAAAGCTAGCAGTTCTTTATAAATTCTCAAATTTGTCGATATCTATAATTTACTACGGTAAGCGTAGTAAATTATACGTGCGGACTGGTCGTACCACGGCTGAAGACCCCACTTTTTAACTAAAATTTTGCTACTGGCCTAGAAGGCTATGCGGGCCTTCTTGACCCATTCTTAAATCCTAAGCTTACAGTTTAATTTAAAGTCAAGAATAACACCTAGACATTTGCACTAGAGGGGTGTATGTACGTTGAGAGTAATTTTTTTGTATTTACAATGTTTCTAGCGTTTTCAAAGCATAAATTTAGAATGCCAATTTTAAATGTTTCCTTAAGTAAACTTCAAATATAGGTTTCAAAAAATGTATCAACTCATTTTTGAAATTTTCAAAAAATTCATATGCCATGTTGACCGAATCCAGTTTGGTTTAAAGTTCTAATTCATAGTTAAATCGAAACATTAGGAATTGCAAGGAATTCCAAAGTCTTTGAATCGCTGATAATTCATTAGGTCAAGTAAGATCTCGAAGACCGAAAGTTTTCGCAGCAATCGTTTTATTGATGATGATGGCATGTATGACTGAAGAGTGGAATAGATCTTTACATTGTTTCGGAGAGAGTAAGATTATTGCGCTTGATATTTCTAAGGCATTTGATAGAGCTTGACAACAGGCTCTTTTATCGATCTCAATGCGTGCGCTGAGGATCAACGAAACCCTTATTCTTTTGATTAGAAATTGCCCTCTGGATCGTTCAACACAATATGTTGTTGTGGTTGAACTAAAGTCTGGTCTTCACAAAATAGTGCCGATGTACCACAGAGCTCCGCTTTGTCCCTCTCTTGCTCATTTTTATAAATGATCTCTTATCGGAAACCTTTAATTCATTATTTCGGCGACGAATCTACTTTTAGCTTTCCATACTCATGCACAATTTCACATCCATTTTCTTCGGAAGTGGAACTGCAACGCAATCTTGTGGAGTTTAATGCTTCGAAAACTAAATGGGGTCTTTTGTCATTGAATAAAAATGTACCCATTGTCCTTGAATGCCACTTTCTTGGAAGAAGCTGAAAAGCTCTCAGTACACGATCGTTATGTGTGACGTTCTATTTTGAAATTACCACATTCTCGAGACTGTCAAAAATTCTGCTAAATGTTTAATATTTCTATATCGTTGTAAGAAATTTATTCTCACCTTCTGATCTGGCTACAATTGAACCGCTGAAAAGAAAAAGGAAAACATTCCACAAAAATGGGAAATTGAAGTAATGATGCAAATGCGTTGCTATTTTTATAGCGCACATTATAAGCTTAACTACGAAAACATTCCATGTAAACCTATTTTTTAAATGCGATTATAAAATATCATTGAGTGGAAAAAGGAACAAATTCCAGGAATATTTTCCTTTTTCTACTCAACATTTGAAATTTTCCTTTGAAATAATTTTTTTTATTTTGTTGGCCGTTATTTAAGTTTGTTAGTAGCCTATGCTTTTTGATGAGAAGTTCAATCAAACTTTGACACTTTGACAAGACTCTTGATGGCACTGGGGGAGAGTACGATAACTTAGGCGCCAAAAATTGATAACGGATTTTTGTAGAAGGGTCAAATACAAGCGTTTTTTACTACAGGAGGGGGGGTCTATCTCGCCCCGTTTAGGAGGTAGGGGCGATTTTAGAAAAAATGACTTAAATTGAAAAAAAAAAATATTAAAAAACAACGGCAACACTTACAATAAAATACTATACCGGTTTTGAAAGCCAGAAGTCTGTTCTATAATCGTAAATTTAAATCAAATTATTTATGTCAATAGTTTTTGAAAAATTTGCATGCAAACTCAAAATTTTGTTAAAAAAAATGAAAAAAAAAAGTTTAGACCAATTTTTTTACAAAATTGTAAAATGAAGTGCTTAATTGTCTTTTTTTGGTCAATGCTACTATTAATTCTGAGTCGAACACAAAAAACCGAATGGTTTTGTCCCTTCCAGTTTTTGAGAAAATCAAAAATTACTAAAACTACTTTTTATGAAATTTTTGATTTTTGGTATTTAACTACGGTGATTTCATTTTGAGGATTAATGTTAATGTGGTTCATTTGTAGGCAAAGTACAGCAAATCATTTAGGGTTACTAAGAATGCACCAGAGGAGGTAGAATTGCTTGGCATTTCGAGTCTCAGTCAGTCAGTTTGTGAGTAAGTCAGGTGTTACTTAAAAATAGTCAAGTCAATTTTTCAATGTTCAATGTATTAAAACCGTGTTTACAGGCATTTTGATCACAAAAAAAAAAATATAACAAGCACCTCCCGAATCTCTAGCCAATATAGGCCCATGGAAAAATGTGCCGATAGATGGGTTTATTGCTCTGAGATTAACTTTTATATGGATTGCACCAGAGAAACTTTTAAATCATTAGTTTTAAGCAAAATTTAAGTAACGTTATTTATTAAAATAAAAGATTAACTATGTATATATCTTAGTATGTATCTTAGTCTGTAAGAGTATAATATGCTCTGGTTGATGAATAAATAATAATAATAATATTGTATTCTTACAATTTTTGTTACGTTTTTGAGTTGGAGTTGACGGGAGTTGACGCTTTAGTTGGAATTAGACCAATTTCTTCTAAGAACGCGATGCTTTTGAAATATTTTTTTTGAAATATTGAAAAGTTATTTAATTTAGGATGAAGTAGTGGATGCTTAGTCGCCATTCTTCATTCAAAGAAAAAAATACTTCACTCTTACAAAGGTTGAATAACGAATGATCTTGGTAAACAATAACCTGTACCATATTAGCATTAAAAATGTTAGACACAAACAATAAACAAACATACCTATTAATTAAGGAATTACATATATAAATTTGCTGCATTCGTACAGTAGTACCTAGGTAATGTGAATTTTTCATAATGTATTAAATTTTCATGTCTGAACATTTTAAATGTGCAACTTTGGGCTACGTACATACATATATTTAGTCGACATTGGATATAGACCATAGGGTAAATTGCAAAAGAAACCTTGCATACACCCAACCTCGCACCTACCCCAAATCCTATAGTGTGCCCAGGCAGGGGTGTTGCAGGGGGGCAGCATGCCCCCCCATACATATCTCACTGTTTATACGCCGTAATACGTAAGCAAGCAAAAAAAGCAAATATCCCATAAAAAAGTAGTTTTAGTTATTTTCAATTTTCTCAAAAACTAGACGACATAAAATCATCTAGTTTTCAGTTTTTGAAATAGAATAAATTAGAGCAACGAATTTTAGGAAAAATAGTAATATGTTACTTTGCAGTTTTAAAAAATTAAACTTTAAACTTTTTTTTTATGTTTTTTTTTTTCACCAAAATTTGAGTTTAAAACTCGTTTTTTTAAAAACTGTGCATAGATTCTACTTGATTTAAAAATTATCTAATAGATCAGAGTATTGGCTTTAAAAAAAGGTATAATACTTAATTGTAAGTATTACCGTTATTTTTAATATTTTTGTTTCCATTTCAGTACCTTTTTTATAAAATTGCCCCTCCCGCCCAAACGGGGGGAGATAGACCCCCCCCTCCCGTAGTAAAAAATGCTTGTATTGAACTGTTGTACAAAAAACCGTTATTATTTCTTGGCGCCTAAGTTATCGTACTCTTGCCTGGCACTGAGATTCAAAGTCATTCAACAATATTACCCAGTCCGAGGACATAGTTTCCTCCCCTGTGACAGGAACTTTTCTGTCATAAAGCGAGTTGTTCGCAAATATGATCGTTTTTCGCCTTAAAAAAGTGGATGTGATCGAGCTCCCTTCTACAGAGGCTTATGATAGAAAAGTTCCAATCAACAAAAAAAAGTTGAACGATATTTCGAAAATCGTTCACTATATCCCAGAGGAAATTAAACCTTTTTTCGATGAAATTCTTCAATGGCCTACATCGGACACTGCGAATAGCGATGAAGACGATGGCTAATTTTTTTTCGTTTATAATGATCTTCTTTTTACTGGCGATAAAGATACTATAGGGCAAGTTCTGCATTTGAAAAAAAAATCAAGTTTTTTTGAAAAACCAATATTCTTAAAACGTGTGAACGATTATTTTTTTAAACTAATTCTAAGATATATACATACTGCTAAATACTTTAAATTTGGCATTCCAAATGTTGTTCTCGAAAAATTTTAAGGAAATTTGTTATATAAAAAATTACTTTAATATTAAAAGGATTAATCAGACGGCAATTTCATACATTTAAACATTTTTATCTCATTAAATCCATGTTTTATATTTTTAAAATGTATTTTAAATTCCAAAGTACTTTTACATAAGAGCAAGTTCGTGCGATCCAGTCGTTCATTTTATTTCTGTTTATTTTTATTCCCTTGAATTATTATTAAAATATTGTTTAGAATTTTCAGAATTATTTAATATTAAATAAATAAAATGTTTTGTAACCATTATTTATACTATTTGAATAAAAAAAAACTTAATTTAAAATAATTTATTTGAATTTTTTTTTCAATTAGTGGAAAAAGGAAAACATTCTATTCACTTTAACACTAATTATTAAGCCAGACCTTAAAGTTTTAATTTCAATTGTTTAGTATGTCACTCTTCTTTACTAGCTTTACATTTGTCCTTCAGAGTGTTTTGAAGAATAACTTTCAGTTTCAGAAATAAACAGTTTTCTTTGATTTCCCAAAAACTATGATTAGTGGAATGTTTTCCTTTTTCTTCTCAATTCAATATATGAGGCTACTCGTAAACTCAAGTATAATTCACATCTTCGCGCAGATGCTGCCCAAACTTCTCTCCGTTTCTGAAAAGAATTTGGAACAGAGCGTTTAAACTGAGAAGAAACAGAACTATCATGGAATCATTTCCATCTCCTGAACACCGTTAAAATGTTTAATATCTTTCTTTGTTAATGGTTTTTTTTCAAAAGTAATGCTCTCTCGAAGTAGCCAGTTGATTACCTTCCTGAATCAGAGAGCCCGTAATACCCTCGAGCTTAATGTCAAATACAGAGATTCGTTTTTTAGTTGCGCAACAATTTTACTGAATAACTTAGCTGGCACTGTGTTTTCCCTTGCCATTTCAATTTCAAAACTTGACAAAACCATAATGTTCATCAAACTTCGCTTTTCTCCTCCTCCCTTATTTCCCTATTAGTGGTTCAATAAACCCTTGAACGCATGTTAATCGAAAAAAAAAAATGTCTTTCAAAAGCCATGATATTCTTATATTTACATAGTTGGCAGGTTATTTTCACATTAGCTATTTTTATTGACCTTCGTCTATCTTGGTTACCCAGTCAAATCATCAAAAATGGTTTTGGAAGGTAAATCACTTAGGACTTTCTCATCAAAATTCATACTGACAAATTAAGTCATATAAATTGAAGCTCAACAGACTGTGTCCTGATTTAAATGTAACAAACAATTGTCCACCCTTTTGCACACTGAATTTGAAAACCATTATAGTAATTTTCGGAAAACCTTTTGAAAATCATGAACCCATAGCGTGTCTTCGATGTAAGATATTCCAAACCAAAAAAAAATTGATTATTATTGATTTGGATCGACAAGTCCCATTCCACTATACCTACACAAAAATTAAGTGTCAGAAGTGGTAGCAGTTTCGAAGAAGGTTCATTTCTTCGTCTAACGAAAATTGAGTCTATACACTGAGCCCTTGCCAGACACGTTGAAATCCTAAAAAACAATTTTCTTGTTCCATAATTCATCTTCCTGTCGTACATCTTGATTTTTTAAAGTTACAAAATTATTGCGATACTAAACACTCAATCAGCTCGATTTTTTAAACCTTGTCATATCCCTCTTCCAACTTTCGTACGCAAAGCCTCAAAAGAAAAACCCCAAGACAAAAACTCAAATAAAAATGTTAAAAATGCAAAAACCCCTGTCAAACACTCAATTCCATGAACAAAAAAAAAAAAAAAATAAATAAAAACAAGGAAACACAAAATCAACTTTTAACTGATTAGCCCGAAGGGATTTTATAAAATAATAATAATACATCAAGACGAAACATGATGATACTCGTACATCATTCCTTTCAACAACGATTTTGCATAAAGGATCTCTTTTGCCTTCAAGGCATCCAGGCACGTGAGGATACAAATATATTATTTCTACATAATCTGTCTTTCGAATGACAAATTGCTGAACATTTTGACATATTTTATCCTAGAATCGTCGATATGATTTGGATATCTCAATATAAGGATGTGTACATAGATTCACCCTGACACATTTCATGTGTCAACCCTTGGAAGCAGCTAAAACAAAAGCAAAAATATTCCGACGACAGGATATCCGTCTGGATCTTATTTCAGCCATAAGCATATTTGCGTATGTATGAAGAGAAATAAATCGAAATGGAAGATTCGACAAGTCGTACATCTGTGAGACAAAAACCTGATTGACAGTGCTGGACCTGGGAAACAATGTCATAATTACCGCGGGCAGCATCATCCCTTTCGTATATTTACTATTAATGATATCTAATTAATTTCGTCTAGTCTAGGAGAAAATTGGAAAATTGATGAGTGTAATCAAAGTGCTCTTTGGTTAAATTTCACTAATGAGACACTTCAAGCAATCCTTTATGCAGAACGAAGGATAGAAGGTCGCGATGATGAAGATGATTATTGTCGTCGGCTTCGTCATTGGCATCGTCGGGCGGTGTCACTATAGAAGCAAAGATGTCGCCTGGCAATGAACTTAATATTCAAAATGTGCGGTTGCCATTGAAAGTTAAGACTATACAGATACTATGTAATTAAAGAAATAATGTGCATGATTGGGTCGCATAAACCTACCCTTTACGGCCTATGGCTGCCTTGAGGCTGAAGAAGTGAGACATTAATTGCGAGAGGCAATGAAACATTAACTCTGTAATTAAAACATTTTGATTTTTAATACAATTTTGGCGGAGCATTGAATTTGAATTTGGTTAAAAGAAAAAGGTTTTTTCAATTTTTCATTGCATTAGGGTAAATTCTGGTGACAAGTCCATTAAATAGCTCTTACCCCGTAGTCTTTAAAACTTTGTTGTGGCACACATTTGGTTGTTGTTGATGTTTTAAATATTTTAATTTGAAGGCAAAATAGCTCGTAGAGAGCCAGGGCATAATGACTTTCAATTCCTAACCAGTAATGTAGGTAGACGAGCTAGCTATAAAAATTTTGTTTTGGTTTTTGTCTTCGAAAAAAATAAAATCCAGGACTGGGTCGCACGAATTTGCTCTTATGTAAAAGACTAAGAATTTCAAAAATGAATATTATTAGAGAAAAATTGTTCATATACATAAAATTCATTTTTTAAATTACTAAAACATGAAACATTGTAATTGGAGCAGGATGCCATTTGTTTTAAACAAATATTAGTTTATGCAAGAACAAAATTTTTATTCGTTGTAGTGATTTCTCAAGAAAATAAGCTTTTATATACAAAATTCTTAAGACATTTTTAAGAAAACAAATTGGTACGCCAACTTTAAGTTTTTATTATTGTTCGAATTAAAATTAAATTTACAAAAAAATAATATTGGGCCGTTTTTGAGATGTTTTTTTTTTTTTTGGAAAATTCAAAAAATATTTTTTTTTAAGTTTTGAAATGCAATCTTTTTTAAACTTTTTAGAAGCTTCTCTATAAGAAATTTCATTAAAATCCGTTATGCCAATGGTGAGAAATTCAAAATTCGACAAAATCGTTCTGTGGTAGGTACAGTCAGTAATATCCAGGGTTGCGAATTTTTGAATTAAAAAATCCTTAAGTCATAAGTCTATAGATGACTTGTGAATTAAAAAAATTTTATTCATAAGATATTTGGTGACTTATGAATTAAAAAAAAAATAATTCACAACCCCCAAAGTGACTTATGAATTAAAAAAAATGTAAGTCCGAAGCTACTAAGTGACTTATGAATTAAAAAAAAAATTTATTCACCACCTACCAAGTGACTTATGAATTAAAAAAAATTAAGTCATCAGGGAGTAAGTGACTTCTGAATTAAAAAAAAATTAATTCACAAGTCAGTTGGTAGATTGGAAATTTTTAAGCTTGTTTTGACTACATAATTATTTAATTATTAACGAAAGCTTTCAAATCTAGTTTTTAAATCATAAGATTATCACGCTAGCTTATAAATTATCCATTTCATAATTTTTCTAATCAGCATTTATCCATAAGTCACTAAGTTGGTTTTGAATTAAATTTTTTTAATTCATAAGTCACTCACTAGCTTGTGAATTAAAGCCAAGCTTAAGCTAACAAGTGACTTAAGCTTTTGCAACCCTGGTAATATCTTGTTTTCATTTTTTTTGTATTAAATAATAGATCGTAAGAATTGATTGAAATAAAAAAAATTTAGCAAAATTCTCGCAACCGTTTTCGAGAAAAATACGATTTTCGAAAACCATTTTTTTGAAATTTGTAAGGAAAGTACCGTTATTTTTAGGTAAAATCAAATTTTTTTCTTAAATCTTATAATTTATATTAAGAAATTGTGATTTATAAAGTTTTGAAAAAATTGAGCATGAAGTTTTTGAAATATTGAGTTTTGAAAAAAAAATTGAAAATTTTCTTAAAAATGCAAAAAAAAATTGTTTGAAAAATTTGAAAACAAAATAATGTTCAAACTGCTGGGGAGTTTAGAATAAAAAAAATTATCAAAATCGGCTGTACCGTTTTCGAGAAAATTAAAAACCAAGAAAATGGTTCCAAGGGAGGTACCAAAAAGAACCATTTTTTTGGATTTTTTTTTTGTCAACCATTTACTAGCTTTAACTAACTGAAATTTTTATTTTTTTTCGAAAAAAAAATCGTATGGCAGGTTCCGTTATTTCCGGTCTTAAAATAAAAACGTAGGGGGGGGGGAAATAAGAAATACTATCTACCAAGTTTAAAGAAAATTGACCGAGCCGTTTAGGCTGTAGTCGAAAAAACAATCAGACAAACCGACAGAATTGCGAGACAAACCTTTTTAGTCTTCATCATCGTAAATTCAACTTTGATCAAAATCTCGAGTTCGATTTTTTTTTCCTAATGCATGACTTACCTTATAGTACTCGTACCTATAAGTCGCAAGTAAGAATTTGTAAAAACTTATGCTGATAGGAATGATGTTTCGGTGTTAGTACACCCTTCTTCGGACAACTTTAACAAATAAAAACAATTCCTAATTTTTTGTTTGTTTTTGGTATCGTTGTTTTAGTTTCCAAGAACTTGTTGATGGTTTCGGGATGTAGCTCACGGATTGCTTGGATGATATTGGACTTAAATCATTTCCGGATTGTTGGCATAACATCGGTCCTTCACAGTTTCCCACAAAAAAAGTCCAACGGGGTCGAATTGCAGCTGCGAGGCGGCCAATTGACATGGACAAGACGGCTGATAACACGATTTGGAAATTTGGTTCGCAAAAGATCGATTGTGGCATTGGCTGTGTGGGAAAATCATTGTCCAATTCAAGCTGCTTTAAGGCTCAAGCTGCGAAACGATAACGAAACGAAAGGTCGTTCGCCTTCAATTGCTGAGTCAACTGAGTCCAGAATTCTCCTCAGGCTAGTGCGTGAAATGTTGAGCTGTTCGTGAATTAAGTCTCACACTCTCGGCTACAGCAGCCATATTCTCGTCCATGAGGGTTGTCCAATAGCATACCAGTCTCCCGAACCTTTTGTACAAGCTTGCGTACAGTACCCACGGTGGGTTCTTCATTTCGACCAAAACTTCTTTTCAAAATACGCACTGTTTAGAATAAACAGCGCTCACTTTGGAAATTAGTTCTCAATATCTTCCAACGTTATTCAAACTTAAAGCGACTCATTTCATTGCGGAGGTATGATACTGACTTTCGGTCAATATTTCGAGTGGGAAACAGATTTCAGTGTCAAAATAACCACTAGATGGATCACCCTTAATATTATAAGTCAATATATTATATTTCTTAAACCAACATATAAATTTAATATTCAAAAGTTTAAAACGATAATAAATAAAATAAAAAAAATAAACAATATAAATACAACATCTTATATCTAATTAAGTGTATCTAAGTACTCAAAAAGCTTAAAAATGGGTGAGAAGTTTATTAATCTTCAATTAATATATCTTATATCGATTCAAAACAGCTATTTGTAATTTTGTATCCTTAAGTCCACAATCTAACATGGCCTCATCAGTTGACTTTGAAGGCCTTGTCAATACGCCATTTTTTTTTTAATTCAGTTCATCTTACGAGTACATCAATTTTTTGACAAAAATCTAATGTGAATTATATAAATCTTATATCGTTCCGGTATAAAATCGCAGGATCTTTGGGATTGTTGAAAACGTATTCTATCGTAAAGGTAAGAGTGTTGATGTGTTTTTTATAATAATATAAATGAATAATTTTACGTAGTTGTCATAAGTAAGGTATTTTTAAAAATGATTCCAAGATTTGTTCCTAAGTCTATTATTTCAATGCGAATAACATCTTAAAAAAATTGAAACAGGGATAATGTATCAATGGGTCTTTGGGATATTACTAGGCATTTTTATTTCCTTGGGCTTAAACGAAATCCCTTTAGTTTTGCCACTCTAGGCTTCCATTGAAATCCTCATTTAGTTAGCAGATCCCATTCTCCAATAGATCTAGACGACACCTTTTCCGTTGTTGGATATCGTCAGGATATCGTTAGTGTAGTTTCCTAACAGTTTACCATTGAGTTCAATTTCGGAGTCAGTGATTCTTTTCAAAGCCACACTTCACGAATGTGGGAAGCCTTACCCGACTCTATATTTACTTCTCCAACTTTCCTATATCGATCGCACTGTGCTCAAATATTTTAAGGGTAGTCAAATTTCTTTAACGGCGCGCAAAGCTCTAATTGCATAGGTAATTCCTAAAGCCTCTTTAAATATTTAAGTGTAAATCTGATCGGAAATGTTTCCAACCGTTGTGCATCTTATTTTGCTGTATCATTAACATTTTTATGGAATTTAATTAATTAATTGGGACATAAGTATTGAACAGATTAGTAACCATTTCTTGTATAAATCGGTTTGATAATCTACTGAAATAATTCCATATAGTATGAGCCAATGAACTGCACTCAAATGTTTTTCTAATTGAATAAAATTATATTTTTATAGTCGTTATAACTATAGCTTAAACTATACAGCAGTATAGTGCTTCTTAAGTGCTTACTAATTTTAATAATTCTGATGGAAATTTTTTTTTTTTTCATTTTTAGGATATTCAAAGCTTCTTTTGTGTGCGCTCAATTAAATAAAAAGTCTTGTTTATTTTAAAGATTTCAAAGGTGAAACCTCTTGCCACAAATACTGGTAACCATTTAACTCTATAAAATTAACTCAAACCTAACTCAATCCACCAAAGTGAAACCTAAGACCGAAGCTGGATATTATCCCTCAATAATGGCAATCCAGCTAACCTTCAGCAAATAGATATCAATAGGTATTGAAAGTTAATACGTCTATAATCCCAAGTAGCAATATATACTACTATGGCGAGATTACACCTTTTCAATGTGGTTAATTAAAATTCACTTCACATCTTCTTCAGGCAATAGATACAAAGGTAATCTCTATATATTTTCTGACAATCCCGAGGCAAGGTAATTCGAGCTGATTTAATATCCCCACTTAAACTATTTCCCATAAACATATAGGTAACTATTGACGATTACTTCTCCGGAACTGAACCGTAACACAATTATTCAATTTCTTAATTTGCACTCGGATCCGGATGTCCTTGTCTGCCAAACGGATGTCAATAAAAAAAAAATACATAGGGACAGAAAAAAAGATACAGATTGAAGTAAAGTAATATTAAATTCAATTTGCGCCAATACCAATTCAAAATGGCTATTTCCCACAATCACTTAGTACATTAACTGAATGTGTCAGCGTTTTAATCCTGATTGCAAGGTAGATATCAGAAGGAAATACAAAAATAAATAAATAGGTAGACACAAATACATGAGTATGTACGTTACTTTAATATGGGAAGGGCAAAAGCCCATATCACCGGATACACCTGACAGACTATTTATTTCCGATTCAATTGGAAGTGTGTCCCTTCAACCGTAGCACAGTACACTCACCTGAGAAAACAATAATTCACCTACAATTCATTCGATTCTCATTGCAAGAAGACCATATTGACGAGTATGTATGTACAAAGTGCGGTATCAATTATGGAATTTGAAATTTAATCCATTACGCTTAATGAGGTTGGTTCAATTAAATTAAGCGTTCGGCATCTAATATCCTGTTCTGATGCTAAATTGTTTCTTCTATTGTTGGCAGAAATTATACACAAGGACTATTTCAGAGTGAATCATTTATCATTTTCATCATGAATAAATGAATTTATGATGAACCAATATTTGAGAAAAAATCCGAAACTGAAATCTGACGTTATTCTACGGAGGAAGCCATTCAGCTGTAGGTATGTGCAGACCAACTGACATATCGAAGAGTTCGATAAATTCAAATTTCAGCTTAAGTTAAATGTAATAGATGGTTAGATTCACAGAATAGCCCTTGGCTTAGGAGTTAAAATGCATAATTAAAACCCTAAGGCTTAACAGCTGAGGATATTTTATAAAATTATTAATTGAATTCGGGATGCGAAGTTTGACTTAACTTTCATTGCTTCTGCACAAATTATTAACTTCTCATCGAAAATTCAAAGTGATGAATTGCAGCAAAACTACTTACACTAACAATGAACACTAAGAATATAGCATAGTATTGTTGTTTGGCTTTCTGTCCGTTTTAGCGTAAAAATAATCAATTAAAGCCAATGATATGTTGTTTAGTATTCTACTCGTATTATTTAAAAACATTTATGAATAGGGCATTTTGTTTTGAATGGATTTCTGGCTGTTGAGGAATTCCTAAAATCCACTGATTAAAATCCTGAAAGACTTAGATTCTTCTGAACTTCGTTTCACACTTTGGTACAAAAAGAACCATTCGACTGGTAAGGACTCGTTCTATAGTAATTCTCAAGAAGTATGAGTGTAAAGCTAGAAAAATCACATTCGAAAAACTTGCACTTTACTTAAAGAAGATTGCATTAAAGACCCTGATGTTTACATTGGAAATATTGCGTACTTACAACATCGTGCTTAAATAGAAAACTATGAGTAGCCTAAACAAGAGTTCGCCCATATACTACTTTCCATTGTTAGTTAGAACTGAATATATTTTTTATCCTTTCACATTTCAAGACTTTGTATAGTATTGTGTATCCAAATTTTCAAAAAAAATTAAGATTTTTGTTTCAAAATTAATATTTCGAAAAACCCATGGTCGAATTTTCTTAAACTTGATAATTAAAACTTTCTTAATACATTTTACAAGATGTAACAAAAAAAATTATTTTACCTTAAAATAACGGTACCCACCATACAACTGTTGAAACTGGTATTCGAAAATCGTATATTTCTCGTAAACGGCGCCTAGAAGTTTGATTAAATTTTTTTGTTTCAAGTAATTTTCCGACTGTACCAGAGAACCATTTTATCAAATTTTTAATGTCTCATTAACGATATAACGGATTTTAATGGAATTTTAAAGGCAAGCTTCTAAAAAGTTTGAAAAACATTGCTTTTCAAAACTTAAAAAAAAATGTTTTGAATTTAAAGAAATTTGTTTTTAGAAAATTCCATGTCTCAATATTTTTTTTTGGGAGTTCAATTTTTATTCAAACTATAATAAATAAAATGCACGACTGGGTCGCACGAACTTGCTCCTATGTAATAGACTATGAATTTAAAAATGAATGTCACTAGAGAAAACTGTTCATAAGGATAAATTTTATTTTCTAAACTTTGTTAGTAGTAAGAGATAGAAACAGAATGTTATGCAAATATGAATTTATGCAAGAAAAAAATAAGATTTTATATAAAAAAATTTTAAAACATTTTTAAGAAAAAATTTTGGTACGCCAATTTAAAGTTTTATTATTGTTTGAAAAAAACTTAAATTTACAAAAAAAATATCAAGCTGTTTTTAAAATATTGAATTTCCAAAAAAAAAAATAATTTTTTTTTCAAAATTCAAAAAAATATTTTTCTTAAAGTTTTGAAATGTAATGTTTCTTAAACTTTTTAGAAGCATCAAAAAATGTCATTAAGATCCGTAATGTCATTAATGAGAAATTCAAAATTCGAAAAAATGGTTCTATGGTAGAAACAAGCTGAAATATCTTAATTTCAATTTTTTTTATTAAATTAAAGATCATAAAAATTAATTGAAAAAAAAAAATTATCAAAATTCTAGGCGCCGTTTTCGAGAAAATTACGATTTTTGAAAAACATTTTTTATTTTTTTTAACATTTGCATGGTAGGTACTTTTGTTTTTAGGTAAAATACATTTTTTTCTCACATGTTGTAGATTATATTAAGGAACTTTTATTTATCAAGTTTAAAAAAAATCTAGCATGGGGTTTTCGAAATATTAAGTTTTGAAAAAAAAAATTTGAAGTTTTTTTTAAGAATCCAAATTTTTGAAAATTGGAATACACATAGAATTGTGTTTGTGTTGAAGTTCTTGGGGAGCTTTAGCAAAAAAAAATGATCAAAATCGGTTGTACCGTTTTTGAGAAAATCAAAACCGAAAAAAATGGTTCTATGGGGGTACCCTCAATAACCATTTTTCGCAAAATTTTTTCCAACTCCTATCTAGCTCTAACTAAATAAAATTTTTCTGTATTTTTATTTTTCAAATCTGTCGAGCAGTTTTTGAGAAAAAAAATATTTATAAAATTTCGAAAAAAATCGTATGGCAGGTACCGTTATTTTTGGTCTTAAAAAAAAATAAAAAAACGTGTGGGGCGGAAAAATAAAAATGATATCTACCAAGTTTAAAGAAAATCGGCCGAGCCGTTTAGGCTGTAGTCGAACAGACAGACGGACAGACAGAATTGCGAAACCCACTTGTTTAGTCTTCGCTATCATCGTAATGTCAACTTTCATCAAAATCTCGAATTCGATTTTTTTTCTGAATGCATAACTTGCCTCATAGTACCTAATGTAAGTCGCAAGTAAAACATTAAGTTAACCTACCAAGATTTTTTATAAAGAATGTTATACAAATTTTGTATGTAAGAGTTTACTTTCTTAAGAAACTACTACAACCACTTTTAATTTTTGATCTTGCACAAACTAATATTTGCTTGAATCACATGATATCCTGTTTTTAGCTCCAACTGCTAAAAGAGTTGTTAAGTCAATTAAAAAATGAATTTTACGGTTATGAACATTTTTCTCTAGTAACATTAATTTTTGAAACTTTCAGTCTTTTACATAAGAGAAAGTTCGTGCGACCCAGTCGTACATTTTATTTTTCAAATATTAGCTACCTTTTACTAAATGAATTTTTTTTATTTTTTTTAATCTGTCCAATAGTTTTTGAGAAACAAAAATATTTTATAAAATTTCGCAAGATAACTTGTATGGCAGGTACCGTTATTTTGGTCTTAAAATTAAAAAAAAAGATGTGGGTAAAATTTAAAAATGCTAACTACGAAATTCAAGAAATCCGCTGAGCCACTTAGGTTTTAATCAAACAGACAGACATAACAGATAGACAGAACTGCGAGGCCCACTTTTTCGACAAGTCTGATTGAAATGTCGAGTTTGATTTTTTTACGAAAATACATAGAACATACGAAGTTTATTTGTATCGCAAGTAGAAATTGCCTGTCAAATGTCAATACATATTTGCATGATATGTTTGCTTTTTTCGTAAAAGAACCATCATAGTACTGTCAAATACCTACTTAAGTGACATAGAACCTTGCCTACCACGTGAAGAACTTGACTGAGCTCATTCAACCACGCAAAATAATTGATATTGAAATACAAACGAAAATCAAACTTTTATCGATTATTTTTCTTATATTCATAATACCACCCAAAATACACTGTCAATCAACATCCAAGACCAAACCCATAAGTTCTATTTCAACAGAAAATCTCAATGTCACTTGTGAATAGAGCACATTAGATATATAAGCTTGCAGCTGCTGTCACTCTCAGCATACTCACTATATGAATGGATGTTTTATTTCTTAAACCAGATTTGCCATTTCGTCATCCAATCTATTCACAGTCATCTCGATAATCCTCTAGACTGACAGATAAATCCTTTATCCAATACAGCTCACCAGTCATCCAGGTGTGCGGTTCAAAGGCCGATTAGGTTGCACAACACAATCGGCTTAAAATAAAAATAAAGATGAAAATAATATTTAAGAACAACACCTGCAGCACCAGAGCTCAGACAAAGCTCTATTATAGCCATATAGCAATTGAGGAACAATTTTTCCATTCAAAGTCGTCATAGTCGTTCTGTTGTTTGACCCTTGAGAGTGCTATTGCACTATATATTGCTTATTCCACCCCAGTTATTTTCTGTCATGTCGTGTAACACAAAACCCCATCTTAACCATTTTCCAGACTTTGCACCTCATGTGGGGCAAAAAATCGGATGGGCGTTGCCAGGCTGTCGGTCGGCCAGGCCGATACCCATTCAGAATGCAACCGAATTAGAAAACTTCCACTTCATTTCAGGAAGCCACATAAGAGCCTTCTGTATCTACTCTGATGCACTTACAAGCACATGCAGTGCCAGTTGCTGGTGTGCTTGGAGCTGTGCTTGTACATGCAGTATGCATGTGGCCTGGAAACTGTGTAAGTGCCCCATTAATGCAATGGTATTGCAGGTCAGTTGTAGCCATCAGGCCCGTACCGTTTTCCATTCATAGATGCAGTTCAACCAGCTCCAACAATATCACCACTCGACCCGTTCTTTGTGTTGAACTGTCCATTTTTTTTTTCTCTGTAGAATTTACCACTTCCGTTGAAAATGAAGTTATTCTTTGGCCAGGGCCAGTTTTCTAGAATTGAATCCCTCTTTTCCTTTGGAGTGTCCTGCGGTCGTTGGAGACATATTATATCTTTTTCCGTAAAATGGAACGCAAATGGAATAGAGTTTGTGGATGTTCTGTTCGACTTTTGGTAATGTGATACGAAATGGACATACCACATACATTATACTTCACTTTGGGCTGGTTGAGGGTATACTAGTCAGAATAAAATTTTGCTGAGGTAGGTACATACATATGTATAATAGTTAGTTACAAGGCATACTCATTGTTCGTTGCAAGTTTTGTTCTTCTGAATGCGGCAGACCGACTTTGGGAGCAATCACTGTGCCACAATATAGAAAACCCTGACAGTGCGGAGACTTTATATTTAGAACATTGGAAGTGAAGCAAAGAGTGTCGATGTTTCTGCTGAAAGGAAACTTTTAGTTATGTGTTGTGTCCAGTTCGACATTGAAGTTGGTCATCGGGCGATATTTAGAAAATTTAGCATAACCCATTGAAATCATTAGATATAGATTTATTAAATTCAAGTTACCTTTCCTGACAATATGGATTTATCCCTTATGTCAATATGTGCTAGCTATATGGAATTTAAAGAAAGATTCCCAAAGAAGATAATACCACATAAAATTAAAGAATGATTTCGAGGCATACGTCGCGCCAAATAGTAAAAACTCAGATAAAGAAAAAATGTTAGGTTCACAAAACCCAGTTTGTCGAATAATGTATTGTAGTGCGAAAAAGTAAATACCAAGTTTCATTTACCTGAAATAGACATTCTCAAATATTAAGCGCGATTATTGGGTAGAAGAACAAAAAACGAACATTACAATGCTAAGTCAGAAATGATTAAATCCTTTCCCAAAGATGGTGTTCGGCGGAACTGATAGCATTAAGCCAACGGGAGTAATTGAGGTCGGTGAGTTTGGTTTATCAAAATACTACCAACTTCTGTGAAAACTTCATAAACTAAATGTTTCGAATGTTTACTTCAATAATGTCAATAAATAATTTGGTCAACAGTGTAGAAGACAGATTCTTATCGAAATTGTAACAAAGCGTTCCATGCTACCCCACTCTATATTACTTTCGTATTAATACCGAGAATTGTAATTCGCCAAATTCAATTCACAAGCACCATGAACACATGACGTCACAGGAAAATCAACAACATTAATATCTTTCGTTCATCACCTATACATAATTCACATGCAGTTTTTACTGAAAAGTCATCATGAGGACCTACTTGGGTGAATGAAAAGTTCCCTTTCGGTCATACACACAGTCAGGTGGCCTAGTAAATTGATTTGATCAATAATTTGAAATTCAGACGTAGGCGAGTGCAGTCAAATTGGTCATTAATTGCCACCAAGGGCTTCGGTACCTGCTGATCAACCACAGCGTTTAAGCCTGCTGTTCTACTGCCACCAGGGGCGTATAGTACCTGCTAATTAGTGCCACCAGGGGCGATTTGTACCTGCCGATTATTCCCACCAGGGGCGTTGTACCTTTAGATCTAGTCATAAGCCCGACAGCCGAATAGTGGGTATCAAGTGCCAGATCGGAATTTACAACTGACAGCAGCAAGACCAGAACCTGGACGAGTTTATGCCGTGAATCAACCAGAATTAAGTGAAATATTAGTAGCAGAATATTGTGTTATAGATTTAAGAGTTATTTTCAATAAAGATTTTTGTATTAAGGTTCGAAGACCTTTTACTCTGAGGTTTCGTGTTTTCTTCAGGACGACCCTGGCGAGACCGGCGAGCAGAACCTCGGATCGAAAGTAAAAAGCACATCACAAAATTCATAGTCGCTTATGGAAAATTTAAGAATTTTAACGAACATTTTTAACCGATATTCATTTTTGGCTAAAGAGCTTCGTCAACAAACAGAATATGCGTTACTGATCAGATGAAAACCTTCATGTTATATTTTGAAATGGTCCAGTCGATCGTGTGGTTAAACATCTTTTTAATGGGGCTTCATTAAATCATTGGCTTATATCAACAAGCAGGCATAGTAAGAGGAGCTTAGAGCTGATATTGAACGATAAATGGCAGACTTCCTATCAAAATCTCTGGCCGGGTCACCGCTGCAAATGTGGTGGACATTTGGAGGGCTTACAGCTGTACTGAACCAAGTCATTTTAAAAAAATCCAAAACCAACGTAAAAATTTCCGCAAACTATGTAGCTCTAAATGAACTATGTACAGCTCTAAATAGAGGTCAATTTTGCGGAAATCCTGGCGTTACTTTGGGATTTCTTTAAAATGACTTGGTTCGGTACAGCTGTGAGCCCTCCATTTATGAACTACGTCAAAATTATAATTGCTTTGCGTTTTGTTTTTAAAAAAGGTTGTCAAGTTTTTATTGAAAAATCTGATACACTGGATAGGATCAGTTGTTCTAAAAAGAAAAAAAAAATATTCGGAGTAGAAAATGATCTTGCATAGAAAGAAGAAGGCATACACAGATCTCCAACTGAAGGATCTAATTTATATCCGAAAATCTTTTTAAAATGAAGGCAACTGTATCCTAGTTTTAAGCCCGGGACGCCGGTTTTTTCAAACAGCAATGGTAACATAGTTAACGAATGATAGCTGCTGAAATATATCAAGGGAAGAAGATAATCAAGGGCCAGCTCGACCCAAGATTTAAACGGGCAGCGACTTAGCTATCAGAAAATCCAAACAATTACAAATCCACTAGGGATGTTTCAAAACATCACATGCATGAAATCATGAACAAGATATAAGTAGAAAAAAACAATTCCAAGGACTCAATTATCACCTCATATTGTCCATAAACTAAATTGATGACCTTATGTTTTAAAACAGCTATCAAGGCCTATTACTTCTAAGCGTCCGATAAAAGATCCTATCAATCTTACTTTGTGTGACTGTTTTTAACCATTCTACAGCACATAAATTCGTAAGTACCAGTGTATTTTTTGTCCCTACAAATTTTCCAGCCACGAGAATTTTCAAATATCAGTCCTCAAGTTTGAGGCTACAGGAAATACTTTACTTATCTCTAGCTATCCCAGATACTAGAGCACCTCGTCTTTATGACTTGAAGCAACGTATTTGGGATCAGAAAAAAAGTTGCAAAGTATCAAGTTCAGACCTAACACGGGTCGGGATATCATTAACCAAACTCTGCACTAAGCTTTGTGAAACGATGAATGAATGAATGAATAAATTGGGGTATAAAAACACTGCGACCTAAAGATCTATTGTGTCCCCCATCTAGAACTGGATGAGGTTGGCTCATTACTACAGTTCTTCCTCCAAATCTGCTCCTCTGAGGAATCGAAGTATTTGGAGTATTTTAAGGGATGATAGGTCGCTCTCCTTTATGTGGTGCTTGCCCAGATACCTGTGCCTTTGATGCATGAGTGCATCACATTTCCCCAGTATGTGGTCAGGTGTCTCTTCGTGAGTGTTGCAGAATCTGCAAGTCGCGTTGCTCACTAAGCCAAGGATGTTGAGGTGTCTTCTCAACCTACAGTGGCCTGTGAGAAGCCCCGTGATTTTCCTGAGGTTGTTCCTACTTAAGCTAATGCAGGTTAGAAAACGCTCTCGGTTGTAGTCCCCGAGTAATAGTTTTGCCTGTCTTAGCTTAGGGATTTCTTTCCAGATCTTTGATCTTTTTGTCTCCTCTTCTGTTTTGATTTTGTTTTTGATCACGTCTTCTCCTATTCCGTAGTAGGGCTCTGGCCCTGTAAGGGGTGTCGATGCACCTATTTTTGCTAAGGAGTCTGCCACTTCGTTGCCCTGGACACCAACGTGGCCTGGTACCCAATGAAGCGTGACAGTGTTATTCTTGCCCAGTTTGTTAAGCTTAATCACGCATTCCCAAACAAGTTTGGAGCTGATGGTGTAGGAGCTTAGTGCTTTTAGTGCAGCCTGACTGTCTGACATGATTGTGAAACGATGGTCCAAAGAATTCCCTGATATAACATAACATACATAACCTTTGCTCACGCCCTTCTTGAATAGCTACACCTGTCACGTATGGTCCAACAAATTCAACATCCAAAATCTAGAGCGTTCAAAGTCGTTTCCTACGTTTCGTGGTCAGTCTTGAAATAACCATTTGTTTCTACTTCCGTATCGAGACCGACTTCTGTTAATTAATTAGGACACGCTAGAAGAACGAAGAGCTATAAGCGACATTCTCTTCTTAATCAGGGTCAGCTGACTGCACAATTCCATCACTAATTCCCGTTGTGTAAAAAATTCTCGCCTCTTCTATCTGCCCACCCACCTGTACCTCTTATAGCTCGAACAAACCTTTTTCTCGCATGCTTCGGATGATTAATTGTAACATTAACTTTAACCTCAGTTTCCCCTGTCAAAGACTCCGTCTTCTTAATCATCCTTCAAATTCATACCAATCCTAGATTTATACAATATGTATTTATGTTTAAAGCTATATTGAAGTTAGATTAAAAATTAGCTTGTAATAAGACTAATAAATGGGGGTAGCGCCCCCATCAAAATTTAAAAAAAAAAATTAGTAGATAGGTGTTGTCATATAAACTAGAATCAAGAAACGTATTTTTTATGTAGATTGTTACCATGTAGGTCGTATTGGTTTTAATAAATTTAGTCAATAAAAAGTAAGGGAACATTTTTCAGCCCTGAGTCAAGTGTAAAATAAAGCAGATGTGCGTGTTAATCCTGTGTATTTATGCATGAATTACTAATTGTAGTTACGATATTTTTGTCAAAAGAGGGTCTTCAATTAACCCCTGAGTAAACTGTCCAAATCAGGTCAGTTAACCCATGATTGAAACAGAATGAAGATCAATAATTTTACTGAAGCGCAATTAACTCGAGCTTAACTCCGCTACTATGATGATCTCGCACTGAAAAAATAGGTCCCTTCATGTTTAAGGTTCTATTATTAAATTGATGTTCATTTATTTTTGTCCAAAAAAAAAAAATTATGTCTCTATTTATAGATAGACAAAGCTCACCATCAACAAACAAAAACGCACTCATCCGCATGCTAAATCCCTTAAAATGATGTCCTTTTACCCAATGAGAGGTTGCAAGTTTTCCTCCCCACAAATTGCCCCATTATGTATGTATAATTCTTCAAATCTGCCGTCGCGTCACTTCGTCTGTTCGGTCGAATGACAAATAGCTTGCTGTTCGCCGATGATTAAGCACTTCACACCTTGTGTGTCGAGAATACAGGACTGCTGCAGCAGGAGCAAACTTTCACAAACTGGCCATCACTCCAATGGAAACTGTGTGTGTACAATAAACCCAAATGCCGACATTTTCATGGCGAGGTGATTTTTAAGCAAACATAGCTTTGCCTCTATGACACCTTGTGTCGGTGTGTTTAGGTTGTTAGGTATTCCATACACCGACGTAAATAAAGGAGCAGCCTAATGGAGCAACTTGGAGCAAACAGATTCATCCCGAATTCGATTTTTATATGAGGCAATTTGTGTTCCATCCACCTCCCAACAATACCTTTAGATAGAGAGGCAGACAGTTGGACGGATGGATATTGATTCACAAAGCAATACAAACAAAAACAATGGAAATGTCTGTTGTCCTTCATCATGTTGGCCTCATCTGAACTCTTTGATTGAAGAAAACACAAAAGAGGAATGCAAAAATGTGGGTGGGCTGTAGAGTATGTGGATCGAAAATGTGCCAGCAACTTTTGATCGAAAATCCTTTTTTTTTCGATATTTTATTTTCGCTTTTTAATATTTAAAACATGAATGAGATATTCTTCATAAATCAATCTTGATTTGGTAACTTTTGTTCCGTGCAAGCTACCACCTTCCCTTCACCCCAACCACTTATGGCCTTCTTAACGGAAAACTCGGAACACAAATGGCTCTTTTCAGAAAAAATTGTGAAAATTTTCCGCAGTTATATTGGTTGGCAGCTTAGCTAGTTGGAAGAGTGCAGGCCCCACCATCAATGCTCACACTTTGAGAAACTTTTAAAAAAGTTTTAGCACAAATTACCTTTGCTGAAGTTTAGTTTTAAAAAAAATTTAATTTCAGAGAATTAAAATAGGGTTGGATGGAATTTTGAATAGCTTAATATATAATTTGGTTTTTACATAGCTATGTACGTATATATATCTAGTCATTAGTATTACTTTTTAATGAAATTAATGAGCTGCAAGTTCTTCTCTGGTACTTGAAGTCGTAAGTAGTCTTAAATTCAATTATTGAATTGGTTTTATTTATCATCGAGAGCAGGTAGGTATATGCATAATAGGCGAAAAATTGATTGTAAAATTTACTATTATATTAATAGTATTTTTACATTAAGAAAACACTCTTTTTTTAAGAAAAAAAGTTTTCTTAGCGAGAATGTTGTTGGTTGCTTATTCCCAATGTGAGAGTGTAATGCAAAAAAGTAAAGAAAGTTATTTTGGTAATAACTCGAAGGTATTGGGCTTTTCGCAAATTGTAAAAAAGAAACTCGCTTCCAAACCTCATACAAACATCAATGCTAGAGATAAAGGAATACAATTTACCATTAAAATAACTAAAATAAATAGTTTCAGCCCAAAAAACGTATGGGATTTGATTTTTTGAATAAATATGAATTTACAAACAAATAAAATGTAAGACAGGGTAACATGAACTTGCTCTTATGTTAAAATACTTATAATTTTTAATTGCATGTTTTTAGAGAAAAATTTGCATAAGCCTAAAATGTTTTTTTAATGCCTTAAAAGTAAATTTTCAAATAGCGTTTCAAAAAAAAAACATGTTTTTGGCTTATAAAATTCTTAGATCATTTTTAGAAAAAATTTTTTTTTTAAATAAAAATTGAATTTAAAAAAATCACTTACCCGTTCCTGAGATATTAAAATAAAATTTAAAAAAAAAACAGAAAAAGTTCTATGAAAATTCTTAATGCTATTCAAAATTTGTATGGTATCGTTATTTTTTTTAGATAAAATAAGAATGTATTTCTTACATCTTTTATATTTTTTGATTTTCAGTAAAATTTTTGTGGGACAGTTTTTTTGAAAAACAATATTTTCTCAAATTTTAAATTAAATAAAATTAAATTTGGTGGTGCAACTCGTGCAACAGGTCAAAGAGAACCCGGACCTAGTGACTTACAACTCTCAACAATTTCTGTATGAGTTCACCAGGAATGAAGGGTACCTAGAATTTTCTGCCGATTCCGAACGGCTTTATGAGCAGTACTTTTCAAGACCTACTCTTGGAAGATTTGTCAATTCCTCGCAAGAGGTCGTACACCCCTGAAAAAAACTTTTGCAGCGGCTGAGAATCGAACCTAAGTCCTTCTGCATGACAGTCCAACGCACTAACCATTATGCCAAGGGGTACTACTTTCTCAAATTTTAACGGGCAGAATTACGAGATAGGTTAGGTTAATATGAGCTAACAGTTGATCTTGTTACCGTTACACTTAGATCAATGTAGATCCATTATGATACCCTTGGAGATTGTGTTTCCCTTTCATGTAAACCTATGATAATACTTTGTCATTCAAGTGCGTTAAGGGTGTTCATGGGTTACAGCAAGCTATAGCCTGAAATGTCAGAGGGTACTTCTAAGTTATTGAAGAATTGTCTGTCTCCACATAGCACATAATTACCTGGTTGAGGAGAAATAGACGCCTCCTATGGGCATGGTCCTCTCCTTCCCCATCAACTCACTGCCATTCGTGTTCACCGGAAGAGTGGCAATCGCTTGTGTATATAGGTGAAGTCCCCATTCTTCGTTTCTTTCCACTCTTGCAAGATTTACGTGCATCGTTAAGAATTACGAGATAGAAATGTCTTTATACAAAATGAAATTCTCTTTACCTGTAATACTAAATCGATGATGGGACTATCAAAAACCTAAAACAGATTCAACTGAAGGTATACTGCTAATAAAGTCTAAATTTAAAATTGTTTTATATTAGATTAGTGACCGAACAACTTCAGCTTAGAAACAAATTTTTCAAAATTCTTGAAGCCGTTTCCAAGAAAATAATAATAATAATTTGACATTATAGTTTTTAGTTAAAAAAAAAAAACAATTAAGGAAAAAATTAAATAAATAATAAGTTCTTAGCAAATTTTATTACATAAATAAAAAAAAACTTTATCGAAATCAGTTGTACTTTTCTAATGGCAGGTATGAAATATTAGTACAAATTTTTTCGAATATTTTTTAAAACTTCAGTTGGCTCTTAATTCAAGTAATTTTTTTTATTGAAAATATGTGACATAGTTTTTAACAAAAAGAAGAAGTTCTTGGCAGATTTTTAAGACCGAAAATAACGGTTACCAGTCATACGAATTTTTTCGACATTTTATAAAATATTTTGTTTTCTCAAAAAAAATCTAAGAATTCCATTTAGTTATTAAGGGAATTCCATTAAGTTATTAAGAGGTTTTTGATAGTTTTTGATTTTCTCAAAAACGGTGCAACTGATTTTGAGCATTATTTTAAAATTTTGATAAAATTTGTTTTCTTCCTTCCTTAAAAATAAGATATTACTGAATGTACCTAGGATAGAAACATTCTTTCGTATTTTGAATTGGTCATTATTAGCATAATGGATTTCAATAAAATTTTGAATAGAGAAGCTTCAAAAAAATTTGAAAAACATTGTATTTAAAATATTAAAAAAATACTCTTTGAATAATCTGTTTTTTTTTTTTTTAATTTAATTCTTATTCCTACAAGAATAAAAATGTTTTTAAAAATGTTTTAAAAATTTTATATTTAAAAGCTTTTTCTTAGCCTTAACTAGAGCTGTGTCAATCAGGATCGATTCGATTTTTTTGATCCGATCATCGAAAAGTATTGATGATCGAAATCAATTATTTTAATCGATATCAATCTCAATCGACATTGAAGAACATGATTGATCGAGTTTGTTGTTGATGTTGTAGGCCGAAAAAACAATTGTTGGGTTGAACTGATGTTATTTGATGTATCAGGATCTCGTATGTTTAATGTATTTCGTGTTTCGTACCAAATGTTAGCCGAAAGCCCTAAAATTTGCTCTTTTCCGGAGCAATAAATAAAATCTCTTTTTTTTTTTTTTTGGTATTCTTACACGTTTCTTAATCCATCGACATCGTAGCCATCCTTTGATGGAATTCGACAGCTTATGACTTGACAAATAGAGGACGAATTCGGTTATGACGTACCAAATTAAAGCTGCATTGGGAAAGGTCCTGCAAAATTGCCAATTGTATATTCAAAACTATGGTCATCGTGAGGACTCATTGAACGATCGGAAAGTACAATGGCTCACGAAAGTTTTCGCGTGTTCTAACTAAAGTTAGACCGTGGAATTCCAGTTTTTGTTATCCTCGCATTTTCTCTGAGCTTAGTGACCCATGTGACCAAAATTTATTTCCGGTCCGGGACAGAACTTAATTGGGTTATTTTTATTTGGAATTCTTGAAGGCGTACTGGCTGAAATTACAGAACTTCCGTTCGAAAACTAGGCCTCGACGAAAACACAATCCTCTGACTGTTCGATTCCAAAGCATGATACCAACTCAAAAGAAAAGAAACAAAACCTTAGAGCCACTGTTGTCGCATAAGAGCACTCCCACCTCTTACAACTTCTTTTATTTAATTGATCAACAAAAATTTATAAGGAAATTAGTGAAAAAGAGGTTTTTTTATTTTGATTTCGACTGTTTTTGGTTTGGAAAAATATTTCATCCATTAAAGTGTTTAAGAAATTTGAATCAATTAATTTTGATAGATATTCTATTTTTTCTGGTTGTCGGTTGTCTCTCACTAAGAAGGTTGATCACATCCCTTAATTGTGGTCTGATGTAAAAGTTGGAAAGCTGAAAATATTGATTAATCTATTTGTCTACAAAAAATGTATAATAAAAATTGTCGCTTAATTTTCAAGTTAGTAAAAAAACAAGACCAGAGTTTCGCTGTAAACGAAAACGCACCTCTGAATCTGGTAGCTGGTACCACTTTTTGGTTTTATGATTTGTTAGTTGATCTTGGATAAAATTGTTCCTTTCTTAAGGAAAAGCCTTAACCTTTCAAACATGAATATTTCTTTGAGTCTTCCTCTTCTACGTACAAAAGGTATAAATATTCCCATTTCTATACGTGTAAACTTATGTTTAATCAAGATGTTATACAGAGAACAAACCTTATCAGTTATCACCTTCTTGGTGAAGCGCTCCAAATGTCTTCAAGCTGATCGCACATAGTCTCCGTAATAGGTGTTATAACGAGATACTTTTTGATACTCGTAGACAGGCACGTAATGCGAATTCAAATTTATTTTAACGATTTCTGCAGAAGCTGCATGGACGAAGGAGAAAAACAACCAATTACTCACCTTCGCTGTACATTTTCTGCTCCATCCCAAAGACGTAGAGTCCATTTAGGAGCTTTATACAATGATCCTAATGAAAGAAACATTGGCACAAAATTTTAGTTGAATTAGTACGGTGATAAAGCTGGTTTAGAATGAAACTAGGTTAGAACAACGATTTTGCAAATTTTAATCGGATATAGCATCATACCTACCTTCTCTACCCTTTTATTAAAGTTAAAATCATCGAATACCTACTTTATTTTTTTTAGTATCGCTCTAGCTATTTACAAACTCCACAAAAAGTTTGTTTACTTAGTTTTTTGCACGAACTGCCATTGTGTCAGGTGTGTTCAGAAGCAATTTATTAAGAAAACTGCTTTAGTACGATACTAGTTAGAAAATGTTTAAATTACGAATAAGTTAGTAAACTACTTTTAAGTTAGCAAATTGATAAGTAGTATTATACTAAAGCCCTTATAATAGGCTATTTAAAATTTTGCGCCATTGTTATTAAAACATTTTAAATACAAATTCAACTTGGTATGCATTATACCTAAAGCATTAAAGTGGAAACCCTGTTTTCGCTATTGCAAGTGCAATTCACGGAATTCAAATATAATTTGACAAATTTATTTCCGCTGTTTGGATGTGGGATGATAATAATGCACCAACAAGAACGCCTGGTATTTCTCTCTGCAATGAGTCTTTCGCACTGGAACTGGAATTCAATGGGAGGCCATTCCGAAGTCAGTTCCCTTTCATGCTCATCCAACTCACAAACACACGCGCATCAAATATCATCGCATAGCAAGCATTTCGTTTTACGCCATGATTTATTGATGACATCTTCCACCACTTTGTTCGCTTGGCGCGTTGCTGTGTTCGCTAATGCTTTTGTGCGATTTACGGAATTCCATTCGGCCACGAAAAGTTGGAATATACGCCGCGCCACGCCGCGGAAAATGAAAGGATGCGGTATCAGATTAGGAGAGTCAAGGGCGTTACGTTGATGAGAGCAGAGTTGATTATTGCTTCATATTTGATTCGCCTAATTTTGATGAATTATTCATTTCCGTTTCGGCTCTGGCAGCAGGGATGACCACATTGTGAACATTCGACCAATGTATTGTTGGGCAAGAATACAGCTACGTACATAAATACATTTTAATATTATCCTTTATTCCTGTAAGGTCATTTTGTGTTGATAGTTTTTTTTTTTATTTTTGTAATGATCGCTGGTCCTTTCATTAAGGCTAATAGAATTGTACAATTTTAGCTGCAAAAATACAGAGCTTTGAGTATCTAAAAGCTAATACTGATTATAGGGAATGATGAATGAAAAAGTAATTAGTTTTCTGGATGAATGAGTCGGTATTATTGACAAATTAGCCGAATTATATTCGGCTGAATTACGGCCGGTTAGTGGTGGATTTCATTTCAAATAGACTTATGAAGGTAGGTGATTACATTCGCAAATTTAACGTTAAACAGTCACTTTTTTTTAAATCTGATCAATTTCAAAGTCAGCTAATTTAGGTATCTAGATACCTATCTAGTGGTAGCTTAGAGATTGGAAGTAGGTTCCTATCTACCGGAGTGATATTCGTTTTCTTGACAAAGGACATTCATGACCAAAGTAAATTTTATGTTATAAAATAAATTGGAAGATATTAAAAACTTAAATTTTTGTTGTTGATTTAACTTTTTCATAAATTCTGAGCGAATTCCTTATAAGTTACATTTAAGGACTGATTTTCAAAAAGTATGTATTAATACCTTCCATAACCATTTTTTGGCTTGGATTTTGATCACTTTTCTTATGGTAAGGGTCCTACAAAATTTGAATAGTATCTTGTGTATTGTATTTTCAAAATTTCAATAATATTTCTTTGTGGATTTTTTTAGATATCTTCAAAAGAAAATTAGAAATATTCGATCCCAAGTAGTGTGGAATTCTTACCGCACCAAAACTACCGGGATCAGAATCAATCTATGGAAGATGACAAATGATTTTTCTTTCTTATTTAAAATCACTTTGGGGGAAGTTTAAACTTTTAATATTTTCCTATATCTTTTAGACCATCTGCTCATGAGGCTTGGTTCTCCTAATCCTCCGAACATTGTCTTTTTCATTTAACACGGTTTCATCTCGGAGTTGGTATGACTTCGCAGTCGCTCATTGTGTGGTACAGGGTGGTTTTGACCACTTCTGTGACCATTTTAATTTGCAGGTCACGATGTAGATCGCTCTTTCTTATGTATCTACCACATTACTTTGTTTTGAAATTTATGGATGGATATAGTTCACATTGGATATTTGTCAAAAAATCGATTTTATATAAACTGAATTTAACAAAAATTGGTATTGACAAGGCCCTCACTGTCAACTGATGAGTCCATGTGAGATTGGCGGGACGAAACGCCAATTTTTGTGGACTTAAAGGTCATAAAAAAGTTATTTTGAATTACAAAACTATATTTTTTTTTAATTTTAATAATATTTATTTTTCTTTGAAAATTCGACATCCCAAAAACGTCTCGTTAATTTGTTTCTTTGAAATTAAATTTTTGTTTTCACAATAATAATAATAACTTAAAATTGGTATACATACATTTTTTATTTAAAATTTTATATACATATGTATTATGTATATAAAAAATTATTATAACGATTATAAATTGTTACTAATACCTGCTTTTTAGCCATTTAAAAAGTAAACTTATTTTATGCTTTTGAACAACTTTATAAATTCTAAGCCTCTCTTTAACATAAGAGCAGGTTCGTGCGATTTAAAACAGTTTTAGTTTTATTTTGGAACGCAAATTTAAAGTGTTTATTAATGTACGAATGAAAATTAAATTAACAAGAAAAAAAAAAATTGTTTCGTTTTTGACTTTTCCAAAAAACTAGTTTTTTTTTTTTAAATCCAAAAAAAAATTATTTTTTTTTTCAGTTTTGAAACGCAAAGTTTCTTAAACTTTTTAGAAGCTTGTCTATAAAAAATTTCATCAAAATCCGTTATGGTAGATTTGTATTCTTGATTTCAATATTTCCAATATTTTTATTAAAAAAGAATTAATTGAAAGAAAAAAAATGTTAGCAAAATTCTCGGAACCGTTTTCGAGAAAAATACGATTTTCTAAAACCATTTTTTAGCTTTTGTATGGAGGGTACCGTTATTTTTAGGTAAAATAATTTTTGTTCGTTGTTCGTTAAGAAACCTTTATTCATCATGTTTAAAATAAATCGAGCATGGGGTTTTCAAAATATTGAGTTTTCAAAAAAAAAATTGAAATTTTGTTTTAAAAATCCAAAAAATTATTTCTTGAAAATTTTAATTCACAATAATATTCAAACTATTGGGAACCTTGAACAGAAAAAAAATGATCAAAATCCGTCGGAAAGTTTTTGAGAAAATCAAAAACCAAAAAAAATGGTTCTAGGGGGTACCAAAAATAAATTTTTTTTTGAAATTTTTTTTTTCAGCCATTAGCTAGCTTTAACTCAGTGAAATTTTTTGATTTTTTTTAGAAAATCTGTGGGACAGATTTTGAGAAAAAAAATATTTATAAAATTTCGAAAAGAAAATCGTATGGCAGGTACCGTTATTTTTGTGGGGAAAAAAAATCAAAACGATGTCTACCAAGTTTAATAAAAATCGGCCGAACCAGGCTGTAGTCGAACAGACAGACAGAATTGCGAGACCCACTTTTTTAGTCTTCGCTATCATCATAATGTCAACTTTGATCAAAATCTCGAGTTCGATTTTTTTTCCAAATGCATAACTTGCTCATAGTACGAGTACCTTAAAGTCGCAGGTAAAAATTGAAGATTGTATTGCACTTTTTTAAGGTTAAGGCTTGGAAATATAAAAATTGCATAGCCTCTGTAGATAAAATTTCGTTTGTTGTTAGTTAATGTATGGTCTCGGAAACTACTAGATTGATTTATATGAGATTTTCAGAGTTTGGTTTTTTATATTAGCTTGAGGATGGTTTTGTAAAATCCTCTTACCAGCAGTATTTTTTTTGAAATTGAGTTTTTTCATTATAAGTTTTTTTTTTAATTTTTCTTTTTTAAACGTAGGGAAGTACATGTGTAACCTTACCCGCACATATTCATGGCCATTTAGAAAGCTAGCTACCAAGTTTGAATAAAATCAACCCAGCTGTTTTGGCGTCAGACCGACATGTCATAAGACATTTTTGCGAGACACATGTTTTTCTGTTTCAGTATATACTCGTATGTACATATTTGTATATGTATTCATCGCAAGTAACAAATTCTACAAGCAAATTTTTCTCTCGATGGCATTCAAGGGGATAGAAAAATATTATAAAAGCATTTGACATCTTGTTTATTTATACCCCCTGCAAGGAAGCTCAAAAGTTATTCAAAATAATTTAAGGTTGTCGCTTGGCTAAGTTAACATACCGGTATAGTTACATAAATATAAAATTTATTTTAAATGCGCTTTGCTTTGCAAAGTTCCTTTTTGCTACACTTTATTTTAAATGGATTAGCTACCTGCATAACAATAATTATATCTATAAGTATGTCATAACACCACAGAGAACATCTAACATCCTATTATTGTGGTATTTAATTTCAACAATTTAATTAAGTTTCAACATACATAATGCATATTGCACCAACTGATTTAATATCCATTTTCATAGGAAACATAACCGCAATCAGCGAATTCTTTGGTAAACCACAATGTGATTATTAAAAAAAAAATTATTTATGAAGGTAGGTACTCATATACACACGAACTCTGTTTACCCAGATAATAATTAAGAGGTGTTCTAATACGTGTCTATAGATTCATAAACATTCCTTTTGGCTCTATGTCAACAAAAAATAAAGCAAAACTAATTTTGATTGTTATTTAATATTTACCTCTATGACTCGACCAAAACACTTGTTTATTTTTTGAAGCCTCCCTATCTAGGTCCATGGTGTCACACAGTTTTACCAAGAGCTCATTGCCGAGTCTAATTCAATCCATTAGTTTAATGTCACAAATATTCAACACTATCACTTTCACAAACAAGCTATTAATACTCGTGTACCGTTATACACCTAAATACTTCTCATAAACATGAAATCACTTAAATTGTCGGGAAATAAATAATAAAATATGAACCAAATGGGCCAGTGGGTAGTCGGTAGTGTAGTGACGCATGAAGTAGTCTATAATAGGTCTCATATGGGATAGGGGAAATAGTTTTCTAGCCCTCAGTATCTACTTAACTAATTTTATTCAAAGGATATTTAAACTCATAAATTTAAATGAATCAGGAGATAAGTGATTAATCGTGTCTCTGTAGCAGAGTGCTAAATGTCAAGGCCGTAGTCAGAGGGGGTGATTTTTGTAACAACATACATGTATCCAAAAGTGAACAGAATATCAATATTGATTGATTTTCCTAAAAACAAAGACAAAAGCTCAATAAGTTTTTTTGAAATATTAAAACTATAGTGGAAGATATCGATGTATTAATTTTTCATTAATTTAATATTTTTCTTGTATGAAAAATCATACACACACAAAAATAGAAGGAGGCTGCTTGGAAGTGCTTGCTTATCTTTATGCGCTTAACACAAACACAAAGAATCTGCTAAAAAAGTAGGTGCATTTGTAGGGGAAACGCAAAACAAGTTTGCATATAAAGGGTTTTTTTAATTTTAAATTTTAATAGTAGATATCTTATACAAACTGTGAGTCAGATATTGTTTATTTTTTTTGTTTAATTTTTTATGGTTTTTGACTGACAACTATTTTTTTTTCAAAACCCATTTTCGAAATTTATGCAGAAAACATGTTTTTGGATATTTTTTTAGATATTGTAATTAATCTAAATTAAGGTTAACGATTTGTTGTAAATGGAATTTTTTGTATGCAAAGATATACATTTTGTATAAATTGGGCAAACATTCGTTGAGCCACAAGGGAGCCAAGTTTAAAAAAGGTTTTACCGATGTTTAAAAAAATAAAATAAAAAAAATTAACTTTAGTTGCCCGTGATAAAAAAAAATAAAAAAAAAGATTATGAGTGATGCAAATCTTTATTTAGACCCTTACAATTTGATACACATTTGTGCCCATTTTATCGCATTTACTATGATTTTCTGCAATAGCTACGAGTATTTCCGGTGATAACTATTCGAATTTCTTTCGAAAAATCTACTTAAGGGTTGTGATTGTCTGAGGTTTGTTTGTATAAGCCATGCCGTAGGCCAAAATCGCAAAAACGGTAAAATACGCGACCAGGAAACCACATGTATATTGTATACTAAGCCCGGCTCATCTAATTCCGCCAGTAAAAATTCGCTTATCATGACCCTGTAGCGATCGTCAGTAAGAGTGGCCGTATTGGCGTGAACACCGCACCACACAGTGGCTTTAAGTGGATGTAATGGCTCTTCGTGCATCGCACATGGATTTCTAGTGCCCCAGAAATGAAGATTTTACTTGTTGTATTGACATTTTCGCTTAAGTGGAAATGCGCCTCGACGCTCATGATGATTTCCGACACAAAATCGACACCGTTTTCGAGACTGAGAAGGGCTTGAAAATTATTTACACGCGAGGAAAGGTCAGCAAGCATTAACTGATGCGCTGTTTGCAATTGTTGGTTGCGGGAATTTGTGTAAGTCTTTCACTAAAATTCGCTGTAGAGTCCGTTTGGTGATATCCAATTGTGTGGCCCGTCGGTCGTCTGGTTGATGTTTGTTTGTTTGCAGCGACATCGGCAGCCACAGCTGCGGTATTCTCGGCCGAACAACCAGTCCGGTGGCGGCCACGCCCTGCATAGTCTCCTGTGGTTTCAGTCTGTTCGAGTTGAGTAGCTAAGCGCCGGAATGTTTTCCAAGTTCGTTCGATGTCGAAATTCACAAATTAAAATAAAATGCACGACTGGATCGCACGAACTTACTTTTATATAAAAGTACTTTTGGAATTCAAAATACATTTTATAAATATAAAACATGGATTTAATGAGATAATAATGTTCAAATGCATGGAATTGCGGTCTGATTTCCGGAAAAGTACTCGTATGAATTTCCGCAAATAAAGTTCAAAAATCATTTTATTAAAGTAATTTTTTATATAACAAATTTCTTTCAAATTTTTCTAGAACAAAATTTGCCAATTTTAAGTGCTTAGTAATTTATGTAGATTTAAGGAAACAAGATATTGATTTTTTAAACAATAAATTGGAATTTTGTTTTTAAAGAAAAAAAAAATTTTTGAATATTGTTTTAAACTCAAGGGGGCTCCAGATACCATTAATAACATTTTGCCCCAAAATTTTTTTTTACAAAAGTTAGTTTATCAAAATCGTTAGAGCCGTTTTCGAGATAAATAAGGTTATGCATTACGGGGGTACGGGGGTACTGTTAGTTTTGGAGTTAAAAAAAAAATTTCAATTTCCCCTCTAGGGAATCACCTTAACTACCGGGATTGAAGAACATAGGTCTAGTAGTTTAGGCTGTAGGGAAAGGTACAGACATACAGACAGACAGAGGTAATTGCCGGACCCACTTTTTTCGTCTTCGCTATCATTGTAATTTCAACTTTGATCAAAATCTCGAGTTCGATTTTTCTTGCAAATGCAGAACAAAAAAAAAAACACACAGAGCCTCAAATATTTTTTCATTAAGAAATCAGGATGGTTCAGATTTCTAGATTACCCACACTCTGGGGAGCACAATGGGTCGATTGAGATCCGAGTGAGGTGATAGGACTTGCCGCATCATCACCCTACCTAACCTTACCCAAACATTTTAACAATATCTCAAGGTATCTAAAAATTGTATTACATTCTTAATTTCGTCCAAATTCAGTTGAATCACTTTCAGATTGAATTAAAGTTATTCAAATAGAAAATGAGTTATAATCTTTTTCTGTTGACTTCTAGTGACTTTTTGTTATGAGAATTTCAGCGAATGTAATGACTTTTGGAGTTTGGTGCAGAGACTTTTGCTTATGACAACAATGGTCAGCATATTCAAAAAATAATATCTTACGAATTTGAATTTAAAAAAATTTAAAGGTTAAATTTATTCTTACACTCTCATCTTCTCAACATTTTTCTAACTACGGCCTTTCTTATCTTGGGAATATATCAATTCATAACTCTCTACAATGGCACACATGGGTAAACTAGAGATGATCTACCTTTGCTCTTGACCTCCCCCGGAATATAAATCTCCATTATACTACTCCGCCAAATACCGAGATGTCATTCTTTTCCTAGTAAAATATCGCGGGTAAAGTGGAACATAAACTAGCACCAGATCCCACATAAATTCTCATCCCTCCCACACTACATAAACGGCGGTGTGGCGCACGGCCCTTGCTCTATTTCATTACAGTGTTAAACACACTCAAAGGGGCCCGACGGAAGAAGAGGTAAGACCTATTTGACAACGACATCAACAACAGCGACAACGTGAGCTTATATCCATACCAATGCTTACGCCTGCCTCTGCAGCTATTAATGTTGGAACATATCGCTTCTCGAATTTATTAATAGCTTCTTAATGCTTCTGGCGTCGCCACCACAGATTTTCTTGTGTCTTCATTTATTGGCCATTAATTTCAATGTGAAATGAAATTCCAATTCACACTCAATAAGATGATTTTTTATTTTTATTTTTAAATTTATTATTTAAAATGAATTTGTAAATTTCGTACGTGCATTAAAATAATTGATGGCTTTATTGCTTAATGGGAATGTTGTCCATGATAAATTTAGCTATGTAGATTCCATAAAATTGACCCAAAAATGGAGTAATTAGTATTCCATTTTTTTTTGTCATAATCTATGGAGGAACATACGACTGAGTCGGACGTACAAATGTGTTAATTAATCTAGTGAAAAAATTAGTAGGGAAAAAAGTTTTTTTAAATTTTAAAAGTTCTGGAAAAATCTATGAGTGGCTTTCAAAGGATATGTATGAGTACTTTTTTGTACACGTAAGCGATACTAAAGAGACTCCCCTTAAAATGTTTGAATGAGGTGTCACGGTTTAGGAAAATTTGGAGAAGATTTAAAAGGCGCAACGGATGCACACTGGTTTTGAGTCTTTAACCATCGCAAAGGGAGAAAAATAGAGATTCGGGAAAAGAGTTTCACATTCATGTAGTACGGCTTGGAAAAGTATATCTGAACTTAACAATACGTCTGAAGCTTGACTTAAGAGTTAACTGAAAGATATGGGAGGAAGTACCCCTTGGCATAGTGGTTAGTGCATTGGACTTTCATGCAGAAGGTCTTTGGTTCGATTTTTAGCCACTGCAAAAAGTTTTTCAGGGGTGTACTGCCTCTTGTGAGGAATTGACAAATCCCCCAAGAGTATGTCTTTTCATGAAAAGTGTTGCTCATTAGCCATTCGGCAAACAATTACAGGTCTCGTCCATTCCTGGTAACACGCGCACAGGAATGTTTGAGATTTGTAAACCATTAGGTCTTGGTTCTCTTAGAGCTGTTGCACCACCGACCGGTCGGAATGCAACCGCCTATTTTACTAGAAAACTGCTTTTAAAAATTTCGATGAAATAGTGAGGGACACGACAAATTGCAGCGCTGCTCGAGAGTTGCAAATGTTTCCGTTATACAGTCGACTCCCTCTAAGTCGAACTTTCACGGGATATCAAAACTAGTTCGAGTTAGAGGGAGTTTTAGAAAAATTCGAGTTAGAGAGAGTTTTTTATTTAATGATTTATTGAATTAAATAACAAGTAAAATAAATAAATAAACATAAGCTTCTTGCTTTTATCGCTCATTAATCTATAATTATGTATTAAAAAAATATTTTTTCAACTTTATTATTTAAAAAAAAATTGTAATTTTAGACATCACAGTAATCATAGTCGCCGTGTCAGTGATCGCCTTTAAAAAAAAATTCTATTTTAAATAAGCAATTTTGAATTTCTTCTTTCATTTCAAATGAGGATTGCAATTTACCAATTGCATTTTCAATTTAATTTTTGTCTGGTATTTCAAAGTCTATTATTTCAGCTTCATCTTCTTCTTCTTCAGCTCCATTTTCACCGTCATTAGTATCATCAGCATTTGCTTCCATAATTGACTCGTTATCAGACATTTCAGTGGCTACGATGCCTCATCGACTTTAACATAGTCCTTCCAATGTACGCCTTCAACATTATAATGAGCTTCTGTTAGCCTCTCCCAGATTATCTCGATTTTTTGGGTGTCTTCCTTGTTACATCTAAGTAAGTTAAGCGGAATATCATCTTCGTCATCCCACGTCTCAGACTTAAATTCGGCCTTTTTAAACAATTTTCAATTATCAATGGAGTAACGTCCCCATGCCTTTAGGATTTCGCGCACACAATCGAGAAGTTATATTTTATATTGCTCTTTTTTGGTTTCCCGAACCCTTAAGATCTTGGTAAGAAGACGGCGATTATAGTGTACTTTCAAATTTTGTATTATATACCCATGTCCATTGGCTGAATTATTGAGGTCATATTGGGGGGAAAATACTCAAGCTTTATAAACTTTAATTTATCCTTAACTTGGTTTGGGTAAGCTGGGCAGTTATCGATAATGAATAATACTTTGGGCTTTGATCTTCCAAATTTAGAATCAAGTTTCAAAAGCCAACTTGCGAAAAAGTCCGATGTCATCCAAGAACGATGGTTTGCTACATAGTCCACCGGCAAAGTTTTTTGCTTTTCGCTATAACCAGAAGCTTTAGCTTTTCCGACGACCTCTGAGACCTGTTGTTTTACTGCTTTCAAATAAAGGACAAAATGTTTTGAAGTTGAAATGGAATGGATCCAACCAACAAATGCTTTTTTTGATTGCCTTGCAATTTTTTTTATGAATATCTTTTTAGGAAGAGATTTTTGTGTTTGATAATATTGTAAATTACGGGTATAGCAGCGCAGCACACTGACATGACGGTGACGGCGCAGGCAATGCAACATAGAGAATCAAAATGTTCGAGTGTGTGCTTTAAATAAGAATTACAAACAATAACGAGTTGCGATTTGAGAAATTTTTTTTTAAGTTTTTTTTTCGGCAAAAGAACAAAATTCGACTTAGAGGGAAAGAAAATAGGTCAATAATCAAGAGAATGTGTTCGAGTTAGAGGGAACTTCGACTTAGAGGGAGTTCGACTTAGAGGATAGTTTTTGTATGGAAAATTGAGGGGAATGCAAAAATACGGCTAAAAAGTTCGAGTTAGAGGGAATTTCGACTTAGAAGGAGTTCGACTTAGAGGGAGTCGACTGTACTTCTATCACCTGCGATTTTTAAACCTTTTTTTAAATTCTATCCAAGAGACTCAAGTGGGTTATTGAAGAATTTGCTCAAGTATGAGAAATGTTATCAAGATTAGGGCGAATATGGGCTGTTTAGCTTACAGCTGATTACATTTTTATGAATCGCTGTTTTAAAATTAGTTCCCCAAACTAATGGTTGGTTTCTAACCACAATACTAATGCTCACACTGTGTCTCTGGCATATTAAGGGTATACAAAAAAACTAATTATAAAAAAAATATTAAGAATACAAATTGATTAGCTTCCAAAGCTTCCTGTACCGAAATTAATATAACTGTGTTAGGAGTAGACATTACAAAATCCTTTGTTAGAATTTCAAGAGCTATTCACAGCTGAAAACTAGAAGCTTCTGCAAGAAATATTTCTATTTAAAGTGACTTAACTGATTTTTAGCCCAACATCTTTTTCGGAATTGGAATTGCAATAGTATCGTATAATTAGCTCATTAAACTCGGTATCTTTACTGCATTTTTATATGGGGTACAAAAGATCGTGTGGAGTTTAATGCTTCGAAATCTCAATGTTGTCTTTTGTTGTAGAATCAAAATGTACCTACCCCTTATGCCAATGTCTTTGAATGACACTTGCATCGAAGAAGCCGAAAAGCTCTCAGAACTCGGTATGTATGTTAACGACTGTCTTCGTTAAAATGACCCAATTATCAAGACCACCAAAAATGCTGCTAAATGTTTAGGATTTCTATATCGATGTAAGAAATTGTTCACCAATTCTGATCTGGCTACCATTTATGAGGTGTTTATACGTCCAAAACACGAGTATAACTTACATGTTTGGGCAGATGCAGCACAACTTCTCTCATTTATTTGAAAGAATCCAGAGCAGAGTGTTGAAACTAATAGGAAACAGAGCTATTATGGAATCATTGAACACCGTTGAAATGTTTCATGTATTACTTTGTTTTATCGCTTCTTTCACAAGCACTTCTCATTCAAAGTAGACAGTTGCATTGGTCCCTTCAATCAGTTCATCCGTGATACCCGTTTCGCTAGGAATGCTCTTCAGATTACCGTAGAGCCTAATTTTGGTCGTACTGTCAAACACTGAGATTCGTTTTTTAGTGTCACAGCACGATTATGGAATAATTTACTAGGCACGGTTTTCCTTTTCCAATTCAATTTGCAAACATCCAAATTTTCCCATCGCTCGTGCTATACCTTATATTATAAGGGTCTCTCAATAAACTCTTTAGCGAGTGTGAATTATGAAAAAAAAAACTATTAATTTATATAAAACTCCGTCCGAATAATTGCAACAACCTTTTAAAACTTTGGCTTGGCCACATGGAGCGCATGGACAACAATGCTGCAGCTAAGGGAGTCTTCAAATACCATCCCTCAAGTTTCAGTCGAAAAAGAAAATCAAAGCTTTAGTTTAAAGCCCTAAACATCGCGGATGATGAGAGCACTAATTTCCAAATGATCGAAAAACAGTATACTCGGGATAGTAGAGGATGGAAAGAAGCATTGCGAATCGACCCTTCCGATATCAGCAGCCAGTTAAGTAAGTAAGCAATTACCCTTAACGATAAGACTCCTAAGTTTGTCTCTGAAATATATTATTCATATATTGATATCGAGTCTTCTTTTAATGGAGCTTAAATAAAATAAATGTATGAGATTATATGAGATTATTCATATATTTGGAAGGTTCCCCATAAGCTGACTTATTTTTGATCCCCTCAATGCTAAGCTAGGACAAAAGAATTAAATTTCACATAAATACAATTTTTGGCTTTTTTTCTACCTTTAATAAGCCTTATTTTATTTCAATTGAAAAATATTAAACTTGAGGGTAAAACACCTTTATTTTCTTTCTTTCACTTTTAATTTCATAAACTTAAAAATGAAACATCAAATGTTAGATTAAAGTTAGATTTGTTGTTGTTCAGTGTTCACACTTTCATATCTTCACATAGCCACTAAGCCCACATCATGGTAATTATCTCATATATTTTATCGTTACACCACGAAAGCATGTTCGTGTCCTTAATTCAAAGCCAGCAACACACCTTCCTCTTATTTCCATTTGATGGAGCTTTGTGAAAACACAAGGATATCTTAAATATTCCATCTTTCATCATAAATACTCTGTGGTGAAGCTGGTTAGCATCGCACCATGTACAATGAGCTTACATTCTAATCCTTTAATAAACTTCCCCACATCATGTACAACGAATACCAGCACTTTAACTTTGAAATCATTTAAGTTTAAAGTAGCACACCCCATTACTGCAAAATGAACAACTCCTCTACCTCATCATCATTCGGTCTACAACTGTGGTTAAGTCTTTGTCCTACATCAGAATGCTAGGGAAATACTCGTACTCAACAGCATTCCTTCCCTTAGAAAATTTCTATAATTATACTCGAAGTTCTAGAATAGATCATTAGTTTATTTTTAAAACCAATTTTGGACATATACGGTTAAGCAGTTTCTGCTGTTTTTAACCGAACCACATGAATGTGGAATACTTTATTTGTATCTGTCTTTCCTTATTTCATACTTACTTGGATCCTTGGACCTATTACGTCCGTGAGGTACCCCTTGAGGGATAGGGCTTCCACAACTCTTACGCATCATCGTATACGGTTCCTTGATATGTATCTAAGCTCCAACTCTTCCTCAATTGTGCTGATTCCTCTTCGACTGTTCTCCGCCAAATACTTCTTGGCCCAATCGGCCGATTGGCTGTGTTTCATTGCATAGCTTAGCTCACAACCTCGTTACCTTTTCAAAGCATATGGCCAACTTACTGCCATCTACATCTATACGTATAACAGAATCAATGGGTCCCTGACCCGTTCTCGAATGAAGTTCATCATTGGAGAGGAGATACGGTTGGGCCAGAAAATTCTCAACATGCTTCGCAGACAAATATTCACGAAAGTTTGCACCTTTAAACAAAACATTCGCAGCTTGGCGTTTATGCTCAAAGAGTTATTTCTTTATATTTTGGATAGCATACCGAATGCGGCCTTTGCAATCCCGATTCGACAGCTTATTTTTAGGCCGATTCCATTATCTGTAGAGCGACAATTGTCCTAAGATATTGAGAATTCTCCACCATATCTACTGCTTATCTAGAAATACCCTCTTTAATAGGTGAGGTAGTTCCAAAACCGATACTTTTTGTTTTTGCCATATTGATCTTTAGCCCCATGATTTCAGCTTCTATTCCTACTTTTGTTATCGTTTTCTGTGAGAGAGTAAGCATACGGCCCATGCGTAGTCAAGTTGTTTGAGGTGTGATTGCAGAGACCACTCAATTTTTCCATTATTAGTCGACAAAGATGCTTGCAATACTTTGCGAAGGGGAACAGTATTGGTGACAGTATACAGCCTTGCCTGACCCCATTTTGAATGTTTAAATACTCTGAAAACCTTTATTTTTTTTTCGCAAAAACTGACATTTGTATTAATCGCATTTAGCTCTGAGCAATCAATTTATCTTTTCGAAATCGATGAACAGCGAGTGATGAGGTGATCGATATTCAACGAACTGTTCGATGATGATTCGCAAGGTGTTGAAGTGGTCCACACACGAAGATCCAATGCTGAATCCTGCTTATTTGGCGTTGAGTGTGCGCTTCAGGTCGTATTTTGGTTGTTCACGTAGAAGGATGCGTCGTTGTTATGGATGATTTCTTCAAATTGATCATCAGTGAATGCTCAGGCGTATAAATACCTTCCACTCGGCTCCAGTTGATGCTGGAAGGATGTTCTTATTTTGATTTGGAATGATCTTCTAGCTTCCTGATGATTTTTCCGGAGACATGCAGCTGCTTCCCCGTGCACCTTCTTAGTTTGATATTTTTTTTTCGTCAGTATGTTACGCAAATGTTACTGCAAATGTGGGTCATCTTTCTTTCAAAGTGCTTCATCTTCTTCATTGCTCTAGGTATAGTAAACCAAATGAGAAATATGTAGGTGAGAACGGATCGTATAAGTTGTTTGTACACAAGCAGCTTGGTCTTTTTACTTCATCCATTTCGCCTTTCAAGTAGCGGATCGATCAAGTGACGAAAATAGGCATGCTGATGATTTGACTCTTACTTCAGTGTTGTCTGAAAACTTAAGTTTGATCGCATCACAGTGTGTTGCAAGCCCTCGTTTTCGAAAGACTGTCACTGGTGTTCAGAAGAAGATGAGTTTCGCTGTTAATCTTGAGGCCCCATTTCAGATGGTATTCCAATTATTTTAAATGTGCTCTTGGACTCTTCTGGCAGCAATCCTAATGAAAAACCGGTGGCGTATGTGATGAAGTCGTCTACAGCTTTGTTTTAGTTTCTGGTATCAGCGTATAAATGTTGGACCAAGTTTTGATCCTTGAGGAACTATAGCGTTTGTTCCTTTGGTTGATGATACTTGTTTTGCAACCTGTATTAAAAAAGTCCTATTAGCTTGGATATTTTTGATTATTCTTACTAAGTGATTAGGAAGTCCAAGTTCCGAAAGTTATTCTTTTATCCAAACGCTATCAAAAGTTTTTTCGATGTCCACCAAGCAAACTATATATAGTCGTTTCATTTTTATTTTGTCCAAGTGAAATGTCACTATGAAGTCCCAGCAGTGGACGAAGTGTAGAGTGTTTATATCGAAAACCCTACAGGACCTCCAGTATGATATCTCTTTCTCTGCAGAAAACGTTGAGTTTCTTCAATATTAACGCCTCCAGGATCATGCTCATACAGCAAAGCAGCGAAATAGGCCGATTTTCTTCCACATTTGTGCGGTTCTTCTTTTTCGAGACGGGGACAACTTTTGCCATTTTTTAGGCTGTAGGGAAATAGCTGTTGTTCAGGCAGTTGTTGAAGATTCCAGTCAACAAGAGAACAGCTAGATTTGGTAACTTTTTCAGTAGGTTATTAGAAATATTGTAGCTTCCTGCTGATATTTGGAGTTTCCAGTTAAGATAACTATCTGTCAGTGTCAGCTCCGATGATGGGTTTTTTTCGTTGAACAAGGTCACGGTTTCGGTGGTTGCTGATATCTACTGAAAGCGAGTTTCTTCTTCAATAAAGTCAGGAAGATGTATGGGAGGACGGTCTTTGAGACTATGATGAAAGTGATTGGAAAACGCTTCAGCTTTCTCAGCAGAAGTTGTTGGAACTTCTTGTCCGTCGACAAGAATTGATTTCGCTCTTCTAACAATCAGATTGATCTTTTTAAACGTGTCAGGACCAGGGTTGATAACTACGAGACTCTTCCTGAAATCAATTTCTAACGAGGTTTTACTACACGATTTAACATTGTGTTGGTACACCGAATGTCTGAATGCATTCGCCGATATTCACCACTTGCCCTGTTAAAAATCCTGTGGTAGATTCTTTTGAGGTTTTTTTGGAGTCTTTTCCAGTGAGCACATATTGCTTGTATATGCTGGGGCAAGTTTGCCTACCTGTCTCCGCTGGTGCACAGAGTTTTCCGCCAGTCCAAATATTGTTGACTACCTGCTGTGTCAAATTTATCAGTGATGTCATCGATCTAATTGTTGTAGAGGTTGTTGACGCTGGAGACTTATAGGAGACGTTCTTCCACTTCTGAACGGAAGTTTTTCCACTTCAATTTGTCGTATCGGATTTGGAATTCGGGAAAACGTCTTTTAGTTGTAATCATGTAATTGAATGTGACTGTTATCTCAACCGCCAGATAGTCTAAGTTACTATCGTGTGCCACACAAGTGAACTTTTGGAACTCGTATGATCGCACATCGTCGTTAAGGTGAAGTAAAGGAGATACAAAGTTCTGGATGTGATATAGCCACTAATGAATGAAGCTCGGGGTTGTCATGCAGCCATTCTCCAATTGCTTTTCCTTGTTTAGACTAACTGGTGTCTAGCCAGAGTAAGTGCCATTTTAGTACATATGTTAGTTAGCCAGGCGTTGAGGCCATTTATTATGTCACTTTATTTTGCGTTGCACTTGTTGTATACTGAGACCTGTAATACCGTCTCAGTATCCGGCATATTGATGACAAAGACTGTTGCTTATATGCTCGAAATCCAGGTAATCTTATGGGCTCGTTTCGAGGTCGCATTTTAAAGATTATGACAATTCTTCTACCTTCAGGTGTTTTGCCTTTAATATAGGACGTGCATTGATATAGTAACGCCTATCACGTGGCACGTTACGGTGAAATTCTCTCATCTTCATGCGATTAATAGAATCTACCTCATCTTCTTTTCATGTATATCTCACTGCAAAGTGAAACCAATCCTTACATCTTTTTGGGGAAAGTAAGTAAGTAAGTTTGATATTTTTAAGACATTCGATAGAGTCTGGTGTCCTGCTCTTTTATCAAAAATGGGTGCTTTTGGTATTGATGTATATCATATTGTTGGATTAGTAATTTAATAACCTTTCTAACCGTTCAATTCAAGTTGTCTTGGATGGTTTCAAGTCTGAAGTTCGTAAAATAAACGCTGATGTCCCCCAAAGCTCTGTTTCGTCTCCGACTCTTTTTCTCATTTTTATAAATGATATTTTTTCAGAAACTCTGATCCACTTAAAAGTTATGCTCATGATAGCACCCTAAGCTTTTCATATTCATTCCCTAATTCAATTTCACCGTAATGTCTATTCGTGCCGCTGAGAATGCTCATCAGTATACCGTTGAGCCGAACTTCGGACGTACAGTTCAGTACAGAGATTCTTTCTTTTACCGTACTACACGAATTGGGAATTCCTTAACCGATACTATTTTTCCTCCCCATTTCAATGTCGAGACACTCAAGACGAATGTACATAGGTTTCTCCTACTCAAGCTTCCCACTGTTTCCTAAATGCTCGCACTGTGTTAAAACAGCATTTAAAGGGTAGTCATAAAAAAATCTATATAATATATTCCCTTTAAATGTTGTCTCTATTTTTCTAAGTCTCGAACTGAGTTGTTAATGAATTTCAAGGGTAATCAATACCCCATTAGCTAAATATATATAAAATGTGCATTTAAGATTGACTAGTTTTGGTGTATTTAGGCTTTAAGGATCTAACAGAATTCTATAAACATTTAAAAAATTTACATTTTATTTGTAGAAATCTGATATTCTATTTACAACTTTGTTTTGTATTTTTATCATTTCAGGTAAGTTGAAACCAAACGAAAATTGCAACAGGAACTGTGAGAACCTATACGTATGTATTTATCTTGCTCAGGTATTTCTATTCTTAGCTATTTATGCCCTTGAGCATCGCTCTAAATTAACATCTTATTCAAAAGCATCAAAATTTAAACAAGAAATTTGAAACTCAACAGAACACTATTCGCTCTCAGACGTACCCATCGCTGGCCAATTATCTAAAATGCATTCTAAAACACTTTCGAGAAATAAAAAGCACAACAAAATCAGCTCAAACAAGATTGTTCGAAATGGAATTTCCAGCCAACCATAACCTAGAACGATAGCTAGTGGAAAATTGCTTCGAAAACATCCATTATCTCGCACTAGCCAAAAAATGCTGACATTTATAATTACCACACCAACGCAAACCATACTCCTGCACCGCAGCGGCAGCAGAAAACTGGAGTGTGGTGGTGGTGTGTGGAAACCGTCTATAGAGACAGACGATGGATGCGGAGCTTTAGTACCAAGCATAGACAAGAGCAACAAATCTTGGCAGCCAGACCTTGCTCCAAATTGACGCACGTTCATTGAGCTGTCAGAAGCAGCGTACACAACTCGCTCAACTATTCAGCACCTCAACTCAAGTTCATAATTTGTAGCACTTGTGGGTCGATGAATCATTTCATCTACGAATTCTATGATGTGTGTGTGGGTGTGGCATTTTTGTTTGGTGTGGAACGGAAAAAATTATGGAAAAGATGCGAAGGACTCTGTCTCCTTTTCTTTACCCATTAAGTTGTCATCAGTTTTCTTTTTCGAGTCTCAATAGTTGGTGGCAATTTAAGTTTTAGGGCACTGAAGGTGGATGGCATGCCAGTGGTAGAGGGAAGGGCCTGTTTCAGCACTTTAATTACGTCTGCAAGTTGCTATAAGTGGCTTGTGCATCCATCAAGGATAAATCCCTATTTGTGTGGTTCGTTCGCCCTCTATATAAACGAACATCAATTTCCTGCTCCATAAAAGATGGAATGAACATTGGTTTTGTTTTTATTTTCTCTACATACTTTTTTCCATGCGGTTCGTCCTCGCGTGTATCCTTTTGAGGTTCGTCAGGACCAAACGCTGGGGGATTAGTGGCTTTGAAATGCTGGGCATTATATTGGTGAAGCTTCTATTTCATATCCTAAATGAAAATTTACAATTATGTTCGTCCTTGTTCCAGAGTGTGTGATGGCTGTGTGTGTTTGAACTAAGCACCCATTCCTAACTGACACTAAAAACCTTATCTATATTTATCCCCGTTTAACCGAATTCATGCAATCGATTTACCGATGAGCTTATCGTCGACAGGGTTTCGATCTTCTCGCACACACATTTCTGGATTAAGGGTTCGGCTAAAATCTGCTTTTGAACATATTTTTGGGCTTGGTGGGGGATGGTATGGGAAGGTCTTGGTGTTGCGGATTAGGTTCAATGGCACGGTTTTGGATGATTTTTTGTGTGTTTTTTTCTTAAGCAGATTATCCCGATTGATTTGCAATACAGTGACAACCAGGAAAGTTCTTTAGAGCTCGAGTAAATTTATACAGACGTTAAGTAGGTAGGTTAAAGTACCGCAAAAGCAGAAGTAGAAGCATCAGCCGTTAAAAGTAAAACAGCTGCCACCTTTTTCATTCCATTTACTTAAGTCTTCTCTGCCTTTTAAGCGAATGTTGCCTTGGAGAAGCAAGTTTTTTTTTTTTATTTATTTTGCAAGGAAAGATGGTTTCCTGACACTAATTCCATCTCTTTCTCACACTCTATCACTCTACCGAAGATACTTGAAGTAGCTTAGAGCATGATAATAGGTTTGGGGCTTAATTTGTGGCTTGGAATAAGCTTAAGTTTTGTGAAAATGTTTTTTTCCTTTGTTTCTTTTTTGTTTTACTTGTCAAAAGAGACAAAGTTAGATTTTCATATGAACTAAGCTAGATAAAACGATTAATCCGAAATTAATGAGTTCGAATGTGAAGAAATTGTAGGTACTTTAAGTCATTGTATTGCCTATCCAACGTGTAAGCTGGGTGTAAAGCGCCTAGTTTATTTTGGATTTAAAATAAATAAAGGTAACTCACAAGCAACACCGCACCTATCGGGGCCTGTATAACCATGACAATGGTTATGGTTTTCAAGGTAAGAACTTTTGCGACGAGGTTGTCTCTGATTGTATCTTTAAATGGATCAAAGAGATTTTAGTTGGAATTCTTTGCAAATTCTTTTCTTATTCAAATGAAAGATGGCATTTAACATTTACAAAAAAAAATAAATAGGAATTTCAAACGAAGGACCAAGAGGATTGAATCAAATCTGTCTAACATTAATGAGAGGAGAAGCTAATGAAGAGAAGACCTTGATCTGGATAAGTACAGTAAGTATATTCGTTTTAACATCAGACTTGGTGAGGGTACCTTTTAATCATCTTAAATGGGCTTTTCTTTGAAGTATGATTTTGTATATACTGTAAACAAAATAAATTAGAGAGCTTGAATTAGAGATTGAACAAATTATGGAATAAATATTTCGGTTGAAAAAACATTATTAAATGATTTTGGAGACAAATCTTATAAGTTCTAGCGTATGGAAGATGAATTTTATAAAAATGAATGAATTATATATTGGAATAATGCACTGTGACCTAGAGATCTTTAGCGCTGCCACCTAAGACTAGATGTGCTTTCTCATCTTACAGTTCTTCCTCCAAATATATTGCTCTCTATATTGTTCATAGTTGGAGATATAAATATAGATTTCTGTAGTGTTTGGTAGAAACATGATAACTCCATAAAATATCCCGGATAGAAAATTATCTAGGAAACACTATCGAATAGCGTGGCCCTAGCTAGATTGGCCATTATATAGTAAATCCTATGCTGGGCCTAGACAGATGCAAGCCTGGCGGATCTTGACTAATTTATGCTTATCCTGGCTTTATATTGAACCTGGCTAGAACTGCCTATTTATTGGCTTTTCCAGGAGTATCTTAGACTGGTCCTAGATATTTTTAAATTGATTTAGCCTAGATATGAAACTTTTTCTTGGCGATATCTTGGCTGTAAATAGTATCGCCTCTTTATTGGCATTGTAACAAATAAACTTCAAGGGACCTGGATAGTTTTTACTTGGTGTAGCCTGGATAAGGATTGTATCTGGGCGTTATATTGGCCTTAGCTAGTGTCGCCTCTTTATAGGCGTTCTCAGATTTTACTTATACTGGGGCTAGATAGTTTTTACTTGATGTATCCTAGATGTGCCTATACATATGTCTCTATAGAAGGCTATCCATTATCCTTCTAAAAACATAATTTTTTGTTTTGTTCCTAAATCGGTATTTTTCAGATTCTTTAATACGTATTTAAGTCTTCTTAAACAGTATAATTAAAAGAGAGTTATTTGAGTAGCACTTTGAGACACGATATTTTATATATCACAGTGGCGCAATAGGTAGCGCACAAGCACGGCAAGCGAGAGGACTCGGGTTCGAATCTCAGTGGAGGTAAATTAAAAAAAAAAATTCTTTCATTCCAGCAAAAAATCACATAAAGAGTCGAATATAGGGAGGCAAAGAAAAAATGAAAATAATCAACCAATAATAAAAAATAAAAAAATTTTTTTTTATTGTTTCTAATAATTTTTTAAGAATTGCCGTAGCTCTTGTGCTACTTGTGAAGACCCATCTAGGGCCCATATAGGAACATCTAGCAAGGCCCATTATATACAGAGCATTAACAAATTAGCGAGGGACAAGCTATAGATACTGCTCGGTAGGGCCATGAATGAAACTAAGAAAAACTAGCTGGGGCCTTGGCATTATCGAGTCGAAAATTCTACCCGGGATATTGCATGCTTACATTAAGGTAGTTAAGGGTCTTCGGTGATTCCCTAGAGGAGAAATTGAAATTTTTTTTTTTAGCTCTAAAACTAACGGTACCCCCCCTACACCCGTAATGCAAAATCTTATTTATCTCAAAAACGGCTCTAACGATTTTGATAAAAAAAAATAGGTGTGATATTATGGACATGGACTACGTTTTGGTAAAAAAAATTTGGGGCAAAATGTTATTAACGGTACCTGTCATAGAACCGTTTTTTTGATTTTCGACTTTCTCATTAACGGCTCTAACGATTTTAACCAAAAATTTTCAGCAGGAGTCCCCCTAAGTTTAAAATAATATTGTATATAAAAATATTCGAAAAATTATTTGTTGGATTTTTTGAAAAAAAATTTTTGAAAAATCAATATATTCAAAACCTATGAACGATTATTTTTTGAAATTATTTCCTAAAATCAATATTATTAAATACTTACAATTCGCATCCCACATTTTTTTCTTGAAAAATTTTAAAGAAATTTCTTATATAAAAAATTTATTTATTTAATAATAAAACGATTTTTTAAAGTTTGTTTGCATAAATTCATACTTTTCTAGAAATCAGACCACAATTTCATTTTAAATTCATGTTTTATATTTATAAAATGTATCTTAAATTCCAAAGTACTTTTACATAAGAGCAAGTTCGTGCGATCCAGTCGTGCATTTTATTTTTAATTGATTGCTCTTTTAAAACATGATTAATGCGATTCTGTGTTTCTTTTTATACAGACGGGAATGTAGTCAACGCATATTTAACAGGCTGTCACGACCACCACTATACTTTTTTCGTATTCATCATTACAAATCCCTCCTAAATATATAGGATTCCATCACCTTGCATCACATTCTGTCGAGTGCCAATACGATTGACTACTCCCTGTTTTGATCCTGCGAACAAATATTTCCACTACTGTGCATCAAAGGACACAAACCGAAATTCTTCCTTTATTTTAGCAATGCTTGGTTTGCGTTTACAGTTTACATTACACTCAAACTCACTCATCTCATTCACTAGCCCACCTTCAGGATGTTTTCATTCAATCAATCCTGATGTGATCCTGTGATGGAATTTTATTTTTTTTTTAATCCAATTGCGAAAAAAATTGTACGAACTGCGGTATTCCGTCCCCATGCAATATCCAACCAGTCAGAGTGAGATCCAAGGAAGGAAATGAAAATCGTACGTGATTTCATTTGCCAATTAAGTTACGTTGTGCAGTGGTTTTTGTTTTTGTTCCTTTTTTTCAAATCAAATTCGAATAGATATCTGCATCGAAAAAAAAGAATATGCATCAATATCGCAGAGTGCTTCCAAAACTTTGTTCCCTTTTTTTTACTTAAGTCGATCTGTCTCCGAGTGACCTAAATTGATTGCAACAAAAATAAAAACAAATCAAATCACAAGTAATCCAACCGTACGAGCAATTTTTATTTGAATACCAAACTTTTACTTAAAAAGGTTTTTCCTTCGGTCTTTGTATGCTGTTCGTGTTTTCATTCAGAAAAAAAAGGAAAAATCCTATTCGATTCATAATTTTCCTTTTAATATTAATCCTGATGAATAAAAGTGCCAGTCCATGCCTCATGCTATACGCTCCTGATGAAAGGAAATATGCCAAAAGAACAAACAAACAAAAAAGGCTATAGCATTCCCTTCAAGTAGATGCAATATGCAACTTTTAAAATTTTTTTTGTGCCTGGAAAAATTGTTGCAAAAGTTGAAGTTTATCCATAAACATCAATCGAACAGAATTTTTTGTTTTTCTCCCACAAATCGAGAACAAAGATACACTGTAGGTAATATAGGTAGATCCAGTCAGGCGCAAGCAAAGCTATTTTCTTTAGTTTTTTCCCCTGATGGATTATTGACTAAAAATGAAAGTTAAATCAGGGAATTGCACACAAGAAGACACAATGGAAGATGGTGAACCAGGAACTTGCCACAAATGTGCTTTCGCCTTGCCTGATGGCAGAGATGTACCTTGTACATACATCTATGCGAAATCGCAATTACTTCTCTGCGAAACGAAAACCCACTACACCTCGTTTAGAAGTAAATTTTTGCTCCTGAAAGTTGGTCCTTATTCTCCATCTAGGCTTCATCTGATGCAGTTTAGCGATATAGGAAGCAGAAAGTTGCCTTGCACTTCTAGCAATAAAAAAATAGAGAGAATATATCTGTGATCGATTTTATACAAGAACGGGTGTAACTACACTACCACTAAACTTATATTTGAATTGCGATAGGGGGTTGGTGCACCCCTCCTCCACACCTTCAACCTTCCTGTCGATATTTTTCCAAACTATCGACTGAAACCCAGAGAAACTTTTGGAATATATTTCATTGTTATACGATAAATCGAGAGCAGAACAACAAAGAGGCAAACACGAAAAAAACAAAGATTCAAGGATTTTTGAGAGAATGTTCCAATGTTCCTGGCATAAGGAGCAACTGAAAACAAAATCTATAAAGTACTTCACATTCATATGTGTGTTTTGGATTTAGTTTTCTTTTCTAAGGGTTTCATTGTCATGAATGTTACGATTCTGTTTGTTGTTGTTGTTGTTGTTGTTGTTGTTGTTGAAAACCTATATGTTTACTTGCATGAATATTTTGAAACTTTATTAAGATCAGTGGGTTCGTGGTTTTTTTTTTGTGTGTAGTTTTGTTTTGAGAACTTCGAAAAGGAAGGACGGTAAATTTAAGTTGAACTAGTTTTTAGAGGAAACTTGCAGAATTTAAACAAAGACTCAAATATTTTAATCTGATTTGAGTTATTCACTTTCAGGAAATGGAAAGCCCCTCTATTTTTATTTATTTATTTTAGTTCATATATAGGAAACGTGTATAGCAAATAAATTTTCGGCTTACATTTTTTCTTTTTGACCAATAGAACATGCTACAGAAGATCTCCGGTTAGTAACATAGCGGCTGGCTTAAGTGTTAGGTGTATCAATATAGAATTAATTCATAAAGTAATTAAAATTAAGAGATCATTAAGAGGCCACTCAATTGAGTACGGTATTTTAGAAAATTTCAATTTGATTTCAAAATTCAATTTTTCAAAAACTAAGTACCCCGTGGCATAATTGGACTATCAGAAGGTCTCAGATTTAATTCTCAGCCACTGCAAGTGCAAGCAAGTTTTTCCGGGGTGTACTGCCACTTGTGAGGAATTGACAATTTCTTGTCATGTAAATTGCTGCTCATCAGCCGTTCGGTATCGGCAGAAAATTGAAGGTCCTCTCCATTCTTGGTAACACCCACAGAGGATTGTTTGAGAGTTATAGGTCACTAGGTCCTGGTTCTCTTTGGATTTCAATTTTTTGCAATAATAGCAAGTTTTGACATTCGAAGTAATTATATTTCGGTGCAAAGCTATTTCCAAGTTGTTTGGTAAACTCATGGTGTCGGGTACTTATTGTTTCAAACAGTTTTGTGTCTTTGCGAAAGCATAAGTTTAGTTATAATTTAAACTTTTGGCTTAAAAAAAATCAATTCTGTTCATTAGATATTTTATTTAAAAACAACACATCAAATAGCTTAATCGCATACAAAAAATTGTTTCTTGTTCACTGAACTTGTAGAGAAATATCTTTTTCAACATTTTTGACTGTAGCAGCTTAAACGTTAGGCCCTATCAAAATCTCTACATGGCTGTTGATGATACCCTAGATGATAGAAATTGAGTTGTTGATAGTTAAACAGACGAGGACGATGAAGACGTCTTATTTCATTCCCATATTCCTGTTGAAACTCAAGACAATATCTGACTTGCTAATCTAAAATAAGAAAGCGCATCCAGAGATAATTTTCAAGACAGTGCTCAAATATCGAAAATAAAGTTCATATATTTAGTACTTTTTGGATAATGTGATACTTATTATTCGCCGGATATCCGCACTAGACCGAAATTGTCAGAAATTCATGTTAACAATAGAGCAAAATGAGAAAGTTTGTTGCTATAATTCTTTTTTCTGGAAATCACGCTTCATCCCTTATTGTCCCTTGGTATAATGGAAAGAGCGTTGGACTGTCAAGCCGAATGTTAAGGATTTTATTCTCAGACACTGCAAAATCTTTTTTCAATGGTGTATTGACTCCTTCGAGGAATTGAAAAATCTTTCTACGGTTTCTCTTATCATGAAAAGTCCTGCTTATTAGCCGTTTTGAATCGGCAGAAAATTTTAAGTCCTCTCCAGTACTGCTAGAACGCACTTAGGGATGGTCGAAAGTTGTACGAATCTAGGCTAAGACTTCCTCTAATTTATCACTTTAAACCAAGAATTATTGTATTGGTGCTTTGATGAAGCTACAAGAATTCTGTTGGAAGCTAACGCCATTTCCACAATCGATTTAATGAAATCAAATTCTTCAATAATTTGGTCAAGAATTCGTGTATTGTCAAGACTGAAGACTTATTGATTGTGAGTCATTTGGATAATGATAATGAGCTTCTCTACGACCATCTTTCAGTTCAATGCTTTTCCCACCATACCCAGCTCTTCAATGTTTTTCAAATCGTTCGGATTATTTTTTCTCTTTTATAGATCTTCAGTGTATCGGATGCTTTTAGAATCAGATCTTAGATCAATTGAAAGGTATCGAATGCATCGTATGTATGTCATCTGCTGACAATTAATTGAAGTTTTTGCAAAATAATATTACAAATCTATTCGAAAAGTATGTTTTACTTAAATTACCAAAAACAAGAAAAATTGATAACAAATGGCTTACCTTCTTGATATTCAAAAGAACGTTTCATCAATAGGCATTCAATCATCACAAGGATTTAGCTACAGATGAAGCAGATGTGTTGGAAGCCTTATTATCCATTAAATGAAAGTCTGCTGGTTTGGATGAATTGCATCCTCTTTTCATAAAAAATGTATCACCATACTGCTTTATGTAATTATACTGCTCATCTTTTTAATTCAATTTTTAGGATCTATTCTACGTCATAGAAATACTCTAAGATTATTCCAATTCCCAAAAGTTAAAGTTGTGACGAACTTAGACCAATATCTATACTGTCTAAATATAGCTACACAAGAGCGATAATCCAAGTTGTCGAAGATATTAGGCAGTCTACATATAATGGAAACTTAACGTGCCTTACGCTCTTGGATTTTTCAAAAGCATTTGACATAGACAATCACAGTATGCTTTGTTTATTTGATAAGCTGTCAAATTCTTACAACTTCTTCTCATCTGCTGTGAACCTGATATCTTCGTACTTGAGTGGCAGTTGTTGCCAATATCAAAACATTTAATTTTCTTCCTGTAAGTATTGGAGTCCCTTAAGGGTCGATCTTAGGTCCATTGTTGTTTGCACTCCATATAAATGAACCTCGTTCTACTTATATGTATGGTAATAACGTACAGCTATACACACGTGTTTCCATTAGGTCTTATTAAGAAAGCTGCATATAAAGTCAATAAAGATCTTGAAAGTATTTATGAATGATCAGAGAATAATGAGTTGCGCATATATCCAAACAAATCAAAATGTTTAAGTCACATCGAGAAAAAATATTGACACTTCATATTTTTTAAGAATTATTTAACTGACAAACTCATAGATTTTGTCTTGGTATCACCTTCAAAAAAACCTTTACATGGGGTAATCATATGTATAACAAGATGGCTAATTTAAATCTATGGTGGTCTTCGCACGCTTTGGATTTGGACAACCCAATATACTCGTATTATCATTTATCACACTAATCAAAAAAAGAAAAATACTCGGCCAAGACTCTACTTATTTCTAAATTTCTTTTTTGTTGTGAAATATTAATGAATTGTGATTATATTATTTATATTATTATTTATGAACACAAGCGTAGCCTTAACTTTGCTTTTAATAGCGATGCTCGTAAAGTAAACACAGGTCCAGAAAATCGAAAAAAACATGTTCTTCAGGCGAAGTAAAAACAATTTTCATATATTACCTATAAAACTGCACTATAAACAACTAAGAAAAGACATTTTTGGACAGATATATTTTAAAAAAACAATCCTGTTATAAACGTCATTTCTAAATTAAAATGAAAAATCCCAAACGACAATAACAAAATCTACAGGATTAGAAGAAGAGTCCTACTTAGATCCTCAATGAACCTTCTCATATTTTCCTGGGTCAGTATTCGAAACCGACATAAAGAATTTAATATTTAGTCTGAATCCTAAATATTAAAGTAGGCCTGATGGGGCTAACAGTGTTATTTGAAAAAAAAAAAAATACCCCCATAGATCTCGTTCAGTTTTTTTTAATAGAAATAAAATCTAATAAAACCTCTGACTCAGGAATTGGCATTGGAATGCATAAAAATGTCAATTATAAGTAATTATAAACATATTTACAAGAAAGGGGACAAGAATGATTCGAACAACTACTGACTCATTTCCTTGCTTTCTGTGCTTTTGAAAAAAATATTTCCTCTCGAATGGTAAAATTTATTAATAAATTCAAGCTTCCAAATGATTTTTAATTTGTTTTTAAACAAAATGCACGACTGCATCGCACGAACTTGCTCTTATGTTAGAGTACTTTGGAATTTAAAATACATTTTATAAAGACAAAACATGGATTTAATGAGATAAAAATGTTCAAGTGCATAGAATTGCCGTCTTATTCCAGGAGAAGTATGAATTTACGAAAATAAAGTTTAAAAATCGTGTTATTAAAGTAATTTTTTATATAACAAATTTCTTTAAAATTTTTCTAGAATAAAATTTGGGGTGCCAATTTTAAGTGCTTAGTAATATAGATTTTAGGAAATAATTTCAAAAAATAATCGTTCACACGTTTTTAAGATATTGATTTTCAAAAAAATAAATTGAATTTTTTTTTTTTTTCAAAAAAACAAAAAAAATATTTTTTCGAATATTTTTATATACAGTATTATTTTAAACTTAAGGGAGCTCCTGGTGAAAATTTTTAGTTAAAATCGTTAGAACCGTTCATAAGAAATTGGAAAATTAAAAAAACGGTTCTATGACAGGTACCGTTAATAACATTTTACCCCAAAATTTGTTTTTACAAAAATGTAGTTCATGTCCATAATATCACACTTAAATTTTTTTAACAAAATCGTTAAAGCCGTTTTCGAGATAAATAAGATTTTGCAATACGGGTGCATGGGGGGTACCGTTATTTTTGGAGCTAAAAAAAATTTCAATTTCTCCTCTGGGGAATCACGGAAGAGGAAGACCCTTAACTTACGGGATTGAAGGTCTAGTGGTTTAGGCTGTAGGGAGAGGTACAGACATACGGACATATAGACATATGGACATACAGACAGACAGACGGAATTGTCGGACCCACTTTATCATCGTAATGTCAACTTTGATCAAAATCTCGAGTTCGATTTTTTTTTCAAATGCAGAACTTGCCCTATAGTACTTATGTATATCGCAAGTAAAAAAGGAAATCAACAGAAGAAACCATGGTAGGAGTTTTAAGAAAATATTTTAAAAAAATTAGACAAATCGAAGAGGGTCTTGTATGTACGAGTATGATTATCTACATACGTGAAGTAAGGCTGCAAAGCTTCATATGAATATTAAAATTTTGAATATTATAACAACAAGAGTGTGTAGTATTGGACGGAATTATAGCTATTTTACGAGTGCCAATCCGATCATCAGACTCCTAGTTAGTGGCGCTTAGCCTTTATACTTTCAAGTTAAATCGAAAAACTGTTTGGCCTTGACTGAGATCTGAGCCTAGACATAGCGTCTTCAGAAGCCAATGCCCTACGCATCCCGTAACCACATAATGAAGAACTTTAATATTTTTTTCGATTAATTTTTACGATTTAATGAAATTTTGTATAAAAAAGTATATTTTTTGAATTTTTGAAAAAAAAAATAATTTTTTTTTTTGGAAAATTCGAGATCTCAAAAACGGCTCAATATTTTTTTGGATATTTAATTTTTATTCATACAATAATGTGAGCTTTAAATTAGCGTTAAAAAATTGTATATAAAAGCTTACTCTTTAATAAACTACTACAACGACTTATGATTTTTTTTCTTTCATAAAACAATATTTGCTTGAATCACATGGCAATGGCATCCTGCTTTTAGCTCCAACTACTAAAGGAGTTGTTTTAGTCATTTAAAAATTAATTTTATGCTTGTGAACATCTTTTCTCTAATAACATTTATATTTGAAATACTTAGCCTCTTACATAAGAGCAAATTCATGCGACCCAGTCGTGCATTTTATTTTAAGATATCGTCTTAGATGACTACTAAATATACACGATGTATGGATATTGTTACAAATATTGAACTTATTTCTTATTAAAGTCCAAAATTATTAATTTCTCCCAAAAAATATATCAAAATTCTGAGGTCCGTTTTTGAGAAAAAAAAATGCGATTTTTGAAACCCATTTGGTGTGTACCGTTATATTTAGATAAAATAATATTTTTCTTTATCTTCTAGATACCTATTCAGTTTTGAAAAAAAGATTTTGAAAATTTGAATACACAATACCATCCCAATTTTTGGTAAGCGTTAGCATAAAAAAGTAAAAACAAAATGGTTCGAGGGGGGTTACCATAAAAAACTATTTTTAGGACAATTTTTTTTCAAGCTTAATCTAGCTCTAACTATATAAAGTGTTTTAATTTTTTTTTAATTTGTATAACAGTTTTTGAGAAAAAAAAATATTATATAAAATTTCGAAAAAAATCGTTATTTTGGGTCTTGGAAAAATATAAAAAAACGTGTGGGGAAAAAATTTAAAAACGCTATGTACCAAACTTAAAGAAAATCGGTCGAGGCATTTAGGCTGTAGTCTAACTGACAAACATACAAAATTGCGAGACCCACTATTTTCGTCTTCCCTATCAATGTCAAGTCTCATCAAAACCTCGACTTCAATTTTTTTCGAATGCATAACTTACCATATAGTATTTACATAAATGTCGCAAGTGAACAAAATTTTTTTAAATATTTTTCAAAGCAAGAATTAAGAAAATCACCATCTAAACAGTAAATCAAAAGTATTTTTTTGTTGACCTGTGTAACTTGAAGGCGGACTTTTGACTTAATTTGTTCTCCTCTATCCTAAGCAATTTATGTTGATATGCATTTTGATGAAAAAGTGTAAGTCCTGAAAAACCCACTGCTGCCTGACACGTGCTATGGGTTTCTATATGAAGTAGAAATTGTAACTCCCTGTCAAAGTAATATGTATTGTGTGTAACCATGGCTATAACAAAGACCACAAAAGGATGTTGGAAAAAGTGGTCTTTCGTAAATGAAATGAGTTTGAGTACGAGAATATTAAAGTTGTGATGTTGTTTCGAGAGTTAATTCCTAGAAAGTATCTTTGGAAAATGTTCCCATTTAACATGTGAGCCATTTTACAAGTCCCTTTCGATTGCAGTCCTAAACCAAACACATTCATATCACATCCGGCCGAGACCACAAACAGAAGTCTTGTATTCGTATTAACTCTTTGGAATTTATTTTGTCTGTTCATCTTTTGAAATAAATGAAATGCTCAAAGAGTAGAATTTCACTCAACAGGAAATTAGACGCCAATCTTTTTGCACCCTGTTACCTGAGAAACTCCTTAAAAAATTGGGTGGTCAACAAAGGCAACGAGCTCTTCTGAAGAAGTGTAAAATTGGGGTTTTTACTTATAGTTATTCGATCGTGAAACATTTTATTAAGTTTTGATTTCTTCGATTGAAATTCAAAGAAGATAGATATTAGAATTCGTAAAGGAAATTTAATTAAATTAAAATTGTTTACGCCACCAGGAATATCATTTGTAAAGGGCAGATAAGTGCCTTTCAACATATCAAAAGGTATTGAAGTTTAAGTTAAATCTGATTTTTACTATGGAAGCACAAAGAGTTGAATCATCGAAAAGGATTTGAGACAGATTATACCGGTCAAAGTCATAAGGTACAACAGATATTAAGTAACGAACTTTTAAGTTACCTATCTGCATGTTATAAACGGCTTTTGCATATTTATTTGTGAATTTATAGTCAAGTCAAATAAGTTAAGCTCGATTGTAGATTTTAAAATCTAAAACTCGTCACTTCTCAGATATAAAATATTAAATATTATAAAAAATATTATATAAATAATAATTTCAAATAATAATTAATAAGTATAGTTTTTTTATTGTTTCTTATTCATGTGACATATTATTGGAAATTCTACGCGATGAGGTATAACATTTATCATTAAGGAGCTTCAATCTGTGTCGAAAAGTCCTTGAGATTTGTGCGTTGGTAAGTTCATTTCGAAAATAATTTATTTGGTTGAGGTCATAATTCAACTTGCTATAAGCCCCACCCGATGCAAATCTCTTTATATTTTTTATCCGAACGACTTACTAACTCATACAGATTCGAATTTCATGCACTGTCGATTTCTACTTTAACACCAGTTTTATGTGCCAGTTGCACTCAGTCTTAACACAATCAGTTGTTCAGCAATTGTTGATGGGGACACATGCGCTGAGATTAAGTCTTGATAATTTAATTAATTAAAGTTCAAACTTGTGTGCTAAAAAACAGAAAAAAAAATCTGATAACGATTCAATATGAAGAGCCAAATTTGCGTCCTTAAAGTAGAAAGAAATGCTTTAAGAATTCAATGTTCTTCTTGTGGTGAAGGTTTTCATGCTAAGTGTATCAATTTAGTAAAACACGATATTGATTACTACGAAAAAAGTGCTCAAGCATTTTGTATAAAATTTTAAGTTTTCGTTGTAAGTCCCTGATTCCCCCTAGTACACGGGTTTGTCAAATAGTCGAAGATCCACTAGGACTAACATTCTTCAATTCGTATCTCCATCTTAGAAAACGGAACGACGTTGTCTCAACCGATTTTAATAAGGCCTTTCACAAAGTTTCACATAGGCTTATTCATTTTGAAATTTTCCACACTTGAGCTTGTACCTATCTATTTAAGATGGATTTCTTCTTACCTGAAAAATCGTAACTACAAACTTTTAATACAGATCTACTACCTTCTCTGATGATATTTTAGCTACCTCCGGTGTCCCACAAGGCAGCCACTTACGGCCTCTCCTTTTTATACTTATTATTATTATTATTATTATTATATTCCGATATCTCACGACTATACCAAATTTTTCAAGATCATTTCTTCGATACAGGTTCTCAGTTTTTCAATCCGGTGCCTGAAAAATAGCTTCGAGCTAAACATTTCCAAATGTCATTCAATCATTTTTTCACAAAAACGCATCTAATCTCCTCCCCGTCTCTACCTTCTTCATTATCAACTTATATTCGTTGCTGAATCAATTCCCAACCGTGGTGTTTGATATGACATAGAGCTCAACTTTCTCACACATTTTGACGAGATTATTCTTAAAGCAAACTCTACACTAGGCTTTGTGAAACGAAATGTTCCATAAAATTCTCTGCCTCCGACCTTTCGCACATTTCTCTTGAATATACCTATCAAATATGGTCTTCTTATCAACAATATCCGGAATATCCGTGGTCTGCCTTGAAAAAACCCATTCGTTCTACCTCCATCTCAGACCGACTTCTGTTTCGTCTTTTCTATCTGCTCACCCACCGAACCACTTAAGGGTCCAACGAACCTATTACTCACATGCTTCGGAGGATTAATTGTATCATTAACTTTAACCTACCTTAAACACCGTCTTCTTAATTCTTCTTCAAATTCACTCCAATCATAGATTTACAAAAAGCTATATTTAAATTAGACTAAGAATTAACTTATACTAAGCCTTATATAAATAGGGTTATTGCCACCTCCAAAATTAATTAAACTAAGGATTGATGTAAAAAATGTATAAGAAAATCCCCCGATCATTTGACGGTTTTCCGATACTTCCTTTTTATGTCCATCGGAAAGGCAAGGGCATCCTTAAGTTATGTTAGGTTTAGGTGTGATACCACAGGATTCCAAAGACCACCCTTATTCGTTAAACCATTTGGAGCTAGCAATGAAGGGTTTGAGACAGTGAAGGTCGGAATTCCTTAGATCACTAGGATCATTATAGTAGAAGTCTCCCAAGTAGAGTCTACGTCTTTGTGCTAGGGCAGGACAAGAACATAGAAGTTGAGAAACTGACTCCTCTTCTTCTTCATCCATGCAGCTTCTGCAAAAATCATTTGCAGGAACTCCAAGTCGAAAAGCATGTCTTCCTATTAGGCAGTGTCCAGTAAGGACAGCTATAACGGAGCTAATATGCAAACTATACCAATAGAAATTAGTTGTTTTGAGCGTTTAGCATCAAACAATGGCCAAATTTGTTTAGTAGACCGGCAAGTTGGGGCGCTGCGCTGGTCCATCTATGGTTCGCTTTCTTAATGGTATCATGCTTTAGCATAAGTTTACAAGTATGTAGCTAGGGGTTTACCGATTTTAGATTTACTATCCGACAAAGGTAAGATTGTTCCATTTTTTTTAAGTTTGTCGGCTTTACAGTTACCTGGAATGTCTCTTTGACTCGGCACCCATATTAGGCTAGTCGCGCACTGGCAACTGTGATCGAAATCAAATAGTTTAATCACCAGTTGAAAGAGAACCGCGCACTGGCAACTCTTTACTCACGCTCACACTCTTTTCACTCTTGCGCTTATAGAAAACAGCTCAACTGTTGCGAAGTTGTGAGTTGCTCTAAGTGCGCTGTGTCCCATATAAGCCCATTTATGTTTCATTTCAGCAACCAAACAGTTTCGAAACTAAAAATTGAATGTGCGCGCCTAGCCTTAGGTGAATGTTAAACTGATTTGCCATCTCCACCAGAGATGATCGACAATTTTGGGCTCTAGTGAGTTTGTGGAGACAGTGTCCAGTGACTTTATGGCAGCTTGACCGTCTGAGAACATGCGTATATCAGTAGTCGATATCACGTTTTCCCTGAGCCAAGACAGGACTTCTTTGACTGCTAGAAGTTCTGCCTGGAACACGCTACAGTGATTGGGAAGACGAAAAGAGAGACAAAAATTTAATCTTACTTAGTATACGCCTCCAACAACCCCTTCATCGGTTTTAGATCCTTCTGTGTAGAAATGAATCGCTTCGTCTACCAAAAATCACTCATTTTCCCAGGTAGACCTGGCAGGGATGGACACTTGAAAGTTTTTATTGAATTTTGGAGGAGGGGTGGTGTAATCGATGTTACTAGGTAGAGACATGAACTGACAGTTCTTCGAGTAGTAAAATCGCCCAGTTTTGAATTGATAATCCTGCTTATCAGCATATGATTTATCAAATTTCTGATCAATTCCACCTTCAGAGATGACAGATGTGATTGCGGATGTGTCGACGTTGTTAAAAGCTCCTTCTATTTATAGGAAAGCAACTAAAGTGAACTTCTTGTAATGAAGGGATTGTTCGATAGTACGAACCAGCGGTTTCTACAGATTTCACTTTATTACAGGCATGTTGAGCATTGGATAGTAAAGATTTATCAATGTTTGCCCTCAAGTGGATTTCAATCAGACGTTCAATTGTTTTAAGAAGGAATGAGATCTTTAGGGTTAACATGGCTAGGTTTGCCAGCTTTGGGGATGAAGATAACTTTGACTTCTCTCCACTACAAAGGAATGTGAGCCAGATTGATGCAACCATTTTAGATGTTAAGCATAAGGGGTATTATAATATCGAAATTTTTTTACAATTCCGCTGGAATTATTCCATCTGGCCCAGCAGATTTGTATGGATTGAAGCTATTGATTGCCCATTTTAATTTTTCCTTTGTAATCAGACTTTGTGGAGGAGTTATGCTACTGTCGATCTTGTTATGATAAGTGTTGTTAACTAAAAGAGAGCTATCTGGAAAATGTACATCCAGGAGCAGATTGAGCGATTCTTCGCTTCCCTTATATTTTAATGTTTGGTTTTATGTTAATTCTTCCGAGATTCATATTTAATTCTTCTGTGCTATTAAATTAAAATATTAAAAATAATTAACTAAGTACATAATTTTGTCATTCTTAGGATTATAATAAAATCTGTCAACTATCGTGTTGTGTCAGGGATATTACCACATTCTAGGAAGTGGCAAATCCTCTTATCTCTGTTCGTGATAAGTTCCTCCCATTGTAGTCATTCAGAAAATTGTATGAGTTCTTCATTCTGTCGAGAATTTTATAGAAATGAATACCAAATATAAATACTCAATGCAAATGCAAAAGCAAATGTCCTTCTTAATTTCAACACCAAAGTCAATATTGGAAGTCGTGTTCTTCTAGGCCGGCTGCATTATCATCATAAAATAAATTATTATATGATATGAGCTCAGATTTGTGTGGAATTTAGGAAACGAAAGTTGAAGTGCTATTTATCTGTCGAGTACTGTATATTGCGAGTAAGAAATCAAAGGAGTTCTATTTCCCCAAAGTCTTTCAGTAAGTTTAAACGAAGACTGAATAGTTCAATTAATAACTAATATTTACCGTTTTTATACAAATATGTATTCCAAGCTTCTGGAGTGAGTGAGGCACATAGACCAACTAACCATGACAATACTCTGTGCAAATATTTCGTTTGAATGATAAATCAATCAGTGCTTTCGTTCGTTCCGACAAATGCCATCTTCGTTCCTTGAAGAATTACCACCCATTCCAGGCAAATTCAAACCTGTCTTTAAATATATTGTTGATTTAAAAAAAATCCTGCCATAGCAACCGTACCTATATTTTTTAATTAATAACACAAAATTAGCAATACAAACACCAAAAGTTCAACAATCTTCCATCACGATTCTAAGATTCTCTATCATTACTCTCCATCTCCATGCCAGGAATGACTCTAGGTTTTCTTTGCTCATAGCTATCACACCAACCAATTTAACACCCTGTCTAATTTTGAATCAGATATTTTGGTGTTGATTTTTGGAATAATTTTGAAAGCAAATAATAATAATTAAACCTCATCAGGCTTTCCGAACAGGCAAAATAAGCATCCTTTCTGTGATGATGATATAATATTCGAGAAAATAATAATAAATATTCCTTTTTCAGTTTTAAAGGAGTCATTAGAGAATACACAAAACACCACTTTAAGAAACAAACAACAACAAAAAGTTGAAATGGATGTGTTCCGGAAGTCAATGGGTAGCTGTGTATATACCTAAAGTCATAACCTATAGAGGAACATTCTTAATCCCCAACCTTAAATCCTCTGCCTTCTGTGTTGCCTTTGACAATATAGGCATCTCGACGTGACGTTGGGGACGCCGAGATGTAGGACAGCGGTGACGGCGCCCAGTTTCATTTAATTAAGGGAAAATATCCCAACAGCCCAAGGACATCCTTTTCTTTTGAAGCATTTTAAACGCGCATTGAGAGGACCTTAAGACGCTCTCGGGGCACATTGGGAATGAACATTTGTTGAAGTTCTTTTTATTTTTTTGGTCTCTATTCAGGTAGTGGGTCTGATGGCAGTAAATATTATATGCATGTTTCATAAAGCCAAAGGCGGGAGTGGTCTTAGTTGCCTTGTTTTAGGTTGTATGAGCATTTTAGCGTAAGTTCTAAGAACATTAGGAATTAATGTTAGGACACCACTTCTGCTGTGGGAGGATGTAGTTGTAGTAAACGAGTAAATTTTACATCAGGAAAAATGCATTTCAGAAAAATACTTTGAAAAATAAAACCCAATACTCAATACTTTTATTAATTTTTTAAATTTTCGTTGGGGCAATATTTCTATTTATTAGGCTTTTTTTTTTTTTTTTATAATACACTCGTGCTCAAGGGTATGTTACGAGATCCTTATAATGTTTTAAACACAGCACGGGCGAGGGGGAAATTAGGAGGGGAGAGAAAGGAAGTGTCGATGAACATTGGTTTTGAATATTTGCAAATTGAAATGGCAAGGCTTAATACAATCTTGTTTTTAATTTAGGTAACTTAAATATATGTAGCAATTTATTAATCTAGGACTTGTGTGAATTTGAAAAATGCTTAAGGAGACGGAGTTTTAGGCATGGTGCACGAAGGTTATTGACACCATTAATGCTCTGAAGCCCGAAGCATACGAGTAATAGGTTCACTGGAGCCATAAGGTACGTGGGCAGATAGAAGAGACGAGGGTTTCTTAGATAACGGGAATCAGTGTTGAAAGAGAAGGAATTGTAGAGGTCTGTGCGGTCAAAAGATCGAGAAGGTAGTCGATGAATGGATAGTATGCGGCTTATTGCTCTTCATTTATCCAGCGTATTTAAGTTAATTAACAGAAGTCGGTCTGGATACGGATGTAGAATCAAAGGGTTATTCCAAGTCAGACCACGAAGGGCGACGACGTTTAATGCTCTCAATTCTGGATCTATAATTTTGTTGATAAGGGGACCATATTTGACAGGCGTATTCAAGAAGAGGGCAAACAAATGTTCTGTATGAAGATTGGGACACGTAGAAGTCAGAGAATTTAATGGATCATTTCGTTCACAAAGCCAAGTATTGAGTTTGCTTTAAGAATAATCTCGTCAATTTGTGTTAAAAAGTTAAGCTTTCTATCACATCAAACACCAAGGTTTCGAATTGACTCGGTGGTGGATGTGGGTTGATAAAGAAGAAGGTATAGCGTTTTCGTAAAAAATGATTGAATGGCATTTGGAAATATTTACTTCTAAGCTATTTTTCAGGCACCAGAAAGAGAACCTGTTAAGATCAAGTTTAAAAAGAGAAGTATCATATGTCGAAGAAATTGTGGTAAAAACTTTGTATCGTCAGCATAATTAGACATGGGAATATTTAATGATTATTTCAATATGTCAATAGTAAGAATAAAAAGAAGAGGTCCTATATGGTTCCCTTGTGGAACTCTGTAGGTAGCTAGGAAATCATTAGAGAAGATAGATATGAATTGAACTCTGTAGTAACGGGCTTGCAGATAAGAACAAAATCATCTTAAGAAGATAGGTTCAAGCTCAAACGTTGAAACAGAATAAATTTATGTAAAAATTTGTCAAAGGCCTTACTGAGACAACGATTTATACATTTATACATCGCCGACTTCCTTTCCGTTCTCTAAGACGGCATGGCTTAAGAATACGAATTCAACCAGGCTCGTTCTAGTGAACCCACCTTTGACAAACCTGTGTCCTAAGGGGAATGAGAGACTTACAACGAAAACTTAAAATTTTATACAAAATGCTTTCTTAAATTTTGTGAATATGTGACCAATTGCTAGGTGGGTAGTACCGCTTCGCATAATGGTTAGTGCGTTGGACTGCTATGCGGAAGGTCTCGAGTTCGATTCTCAGCCGCTGCAAAAAAGTTTTTCAGGGGTGTACTGCCTCTTGCGAGGAATTGACAAATCCTCTAAGAGTATATCTCTTGTAAAGTGCAGCTCATTAGCCGTTCGGAATCGGCAGAAAATTGTAGGTCCCCTCCGTTCCTGGTAACACCCACACAGGAATGGTTGAGAGTTGTAAGTCACTAGGTCCTGGTTCACTTCGAGCTGTTGCACCACCAAATTTATTTAGCAATTGGTGGATAGTTTATAACTTCATTTTTTGGGAATTTTTTATTTATTGGTATTATGAAAAATGTCTTCCATAACTAAGGGAATTCTCCTTGAGACAGGGAAAATATAAATATTTTTGAAATCGGAATAGAGATTGTGGAAGTGTATTTTTTGAGAAATACCAGTTACCGGAGATACCATCTGGGTATTGAACTAGATCAATTAGGCCGGCCTTAACAACTAGCTACACACATCTCGTGCTATGATGGGAATGGGAATTTTGAAAAAAACAAATTTCCCGATCGAATAATGTCAAAAACTAGTGATATCGACTGCCCTGATATGACGCCACCCTACTTGGAGAAAAATTTGTACATCAACAAACCAACCACAATCTCACAATCTCGATGTTAAAAGATAATATAAGAAACGAATTTGCTGAAATTAAAACAGAAGTCTGCGAAATTGTTAAGCAAAATGTGCTGGCCCCTGCTCCACGGCAAGAGCAACATATTTCATACATTATGTTAAAAAACTATATAAAAAGTTATTGAAAAATACAAAAAACATCGACCTGGAACATAAAACACACGCTGTAAATTTTAATTTCGAGAGCTTGATCAAATTTAAAATTAAAATTATGGAAAAGAAAGTTCAGAAAAGTGATTTTCCTCATATAGCTTAAAGGTAGTTATGTGCGTGCTCACATCTACTGTATGCAAAAAATGATTTCTTTTTCTTAGTTTCATCAATAGGCAAGGTTTTTAAGTTTTCTTCTGTACAAAAAATTTCATTAAAATTCGTAATGGCGATAATGAGAAAGTCAAAAATGGTATAAGTAGTCAATAATAATAATGTCTTAGTTTAAAATTGGTTTTTATTGAATTCTATATTGCAAAAATTCAGCGAAAGAAATTAAATAATTTGAAAATTCTAGTTCCCATTTTTCAGAAAAAAATACTTTTTTTGTAAATCATTTTTAAAATTTATAATTTTTAAATAAAACAACACCAAAAACAAAATTTGGAAAATTTCAATACCCAATACTATACTTTTTAGGAGTCTGAGCATACAAAAAATAGTTGAAATCTGTTGTACTGTGCTCAGCAAATCGAAAACAAGGTTTAAAGAAAATCGATTGTACCGTTAAGGCTGTAGTCCAACAGACAAACAGCGAGACAATTTTCCTTGTCTTCCTTATTATAGTTATTTCAAATCTGATGACAATACCTAATTCGATTTTTTTTACGATTTTACAACTTGCCATATAGTACCTACTTTGATATCGCAAGTATAAAAATATTGATGAAGATCAAAAGAAGGACCGACCACTAGGAAAGACCGAGCCTCTTGAGCTTATATTCTAACCTAGATATGCTTAATCACACAAAGTCACCAACAGATAGATTAGTATTTAGACCTAATTCTAGGTAAGACCTTTCGCCGCGAACTGTGGTGGCAATATTTTGCTTGTGTTCAGTTTGTTTTTTCTATGGCTTGGCTACCCTATATAATACATTATGAAAATATGTTTACGAGATTTCCTTTTTTACTTGCGATATACATATGTATATGTAGGTACTATAGGGCAAGTTCTGCATTTGAAAAAAAAAACCAACTCGAGATTTTGATCAAAGTTGACACTACGATGATAGCGAAGATGAATAAAGTGGGCCGACAATTCCGTCTGTCTGTCTGTATGTCTGTACCTCAATCTAAAGCCTAAGCCACTGGACCTATGTATATTCTTCAAACTCGGTACTTAAGAGTCTTCGGTGATTCCCTAGAGGGAAGATTGAAATTTTTTGTTAAGCTCTAAAACTAACGGTACTCCCCATACACCCCTAATGCATAATCTTATTTATCTCGAAAACCGCTCTAACGATTTTGATAAAAAAGTTAAGTGTAAAAAAATGGACATGGACTATATTTTAGTAACACAAAATTTTGGGACAAAATGTTATTAACGGTACCTGTCATAGAACTGTTGTTTTATATTTTTTTTATTTTCGACTTTCTTATCAACGGCTCTAACGATCTTAACCAACAATTTTCAGCAGTAGCCCCCTCAAGTTTAAAATAATATTGTATACAAAAATATTCGAAAAGTTTTTTTTTGAAAAACCAATATCTTTGAAACGTGTGAATTATTATTTTTTGAAACCATTTCTAAAATCTATACTACTAAATACTTAAAATTGGCATCCCAAATTTTGTTCTCGAAAAATTTTAAGGAAATTTGTTATATAAAAAATTACTTTAATATTAAAAGGATTAATCACATGGCAATTCCATACATTTGAACATTTTTGTCTCATTAAATCCATGTTTTATATTTATAAAATGTGTTTTAAATTCCCAAGTACTTTTACATAAGAGCAAGTTCGTGCGATCCAGTCGTGTATTTTATTAGTAAATATATGTATTACATTGTTTTAAAATGAATTTGAATTTGATATTCAAATTTAATTAATTCCTAAAAAAGTACTTTTGTTTATCTCCGTAGTATTTAAACCTCAAACCATAATTATTCAATTAGTGACGTTAAAATAAAAGAAAACAACAACAGGAAAAGTTTGATCTAAATATTTTTTTTTAATTTTCATTTAGCATATTTGTGGCAAAATTCATTTTCCCATCGAAAAATAAAAACCCCAGTACACAAACTATATACATTTATATAAAAATAACATAAAACAAAAATTCCACCATGTTTACCAGTTGTTTTAAAGCCACAAACACAGGCGTAAAATACCAACAATAAGCCGCATTCACCAGCGTGTTATATAAAAATTCCCCTCATACCCATATCATAATATGCAAAAACCTCTATAAGTTCAATTTTAAAAATAGTTTTATTTTAATTATCCGCCTTTATTGAGATCGTAAACAAGGAGAAATTTTTGCCAAATGGCTACATTATAAACAATCGGGGTGTACTCGTATGTGTGAGTACAAAGTTTATAAAAAAAATAAGATAAATCTTTTACGTTCGATCATATACCCAACCCATACCGCATCGCAGTTTAGCTATTCCTCCCGCTGCTGCCTCGCTCCACGAATCCAAACCGAGTGGATCCTGTGGCTGCAACGGCGGCGGCGGCGGCGGTGAATGGTTCGTGATTCTAAATTTGTATCGTAAGCACAACAACAAGGTTTTCGAAACTTCACATTTTATTTATATTTCGCCAATATGGTCATAATTTCATCCACAACTTTAGTGGAGGCGTTGTGAAGTTGTTTCGAGTGAGTGTGGGTGCTTCTATCAATTATGCATCGATATGGGAATTGGGAATTTCGGAACATCCCGTTGGATATTGCTCACTTCCGAGAGAGATTCGATTTTATGCAAATGCATTGAACTCGCACCGGAAGTGGCTAAATTTTCGTATAATTAGTATATTATAGGATGGAAACCGCATACACAGAGAAGTTGATTCATTGCTGCAATTTGTGTAAGTGTTGGCAGACAATAATTTAATCTAGTAATTGGTTTGTTGTTGATTGATAATGATAATGCGCTCGATTGGAAAAGTGGAGGCAGTGATTGCTGCGTCCTCGTTTCGTTTCACAGGGTGTTTTGAGTCGGTGGGGTTTGTGTTTCCAATTGGTGTGTCGAAGGTTTCAGTGCAGTTTGTCTTGGTTTTCGTTTAGTATACAAAATTGACACCTTAGTATAAACAGCAATTATCACGGTCAATTAGTTGATAATTTATATGATATTACTCCACTCGGGTTGTTTGGTTGGTATTTTAGTGGTTGGATAAGACTTTTAGTACCCGGAAGTAGCCTTACTCTGAGTCTGCATAAAAGAGTACAAATAGATTTCCTCTTTGTCGTCATTGAATTATAAAAGGCCCTAGAAACGCCCAACTAGCTTCTAATAGTATGGCAGTTTCCTGTGAGCAAATTAAGCAAACAAACAAGGATCTCACTTCAGTTGGAGTGACACTTATTGTTAATGGTTCACATAAGAAAATGCCCGGAATCTAATTGCGGAATAGGAAAAAGGTTTGGTAAAAAAAAATCAAAACAGAAGAGAAAATGGGCCTTGGCTAAAAAATAAAATATGTAAACAGTCCTTCCAAAGCTGGGGATGATATGACCAACTATGTGTTGAAATTCACCGGACCATAGATAAAAGCTTAAAAACGGTGGGAATTTTTCTTGATTTGACTAAAGCCTTTGACTTAATTAATCATGAAATATTACTTTAGAAATTAGTTCAAATTGGGTTTAGGGCATCTTCCTGCCAGAGGTTGACTAATTACTTAAGTGGAAGGAAACAACGATTTCGATTCAATGATCCTCTAAATGAAATAGCATGTATTCCAAAAGTAGGTGTTCTGCAAGGATCTTTGCTTGGACCCATGCTATTACTCATTTATATAATACTCGATTTTTCAAGTAAAACTTAATGAAAAATTGACAGCGTATGCAGATGATCTAGCATTGTCATATAAGCCCTTTTCTTGCGAAGTTTTGATACAAAGGATTTTTTAAAAGATGATCTAATTTATCTCCGAAAAGCAAAATGGCGTTTGAAAACCGATCAAGAACTATTATGTTATTCCGAACTCGATCTTTAGCAACTGATCCTTTAGTTTATCATCACGCATCATATGGTCATACTGACCTGCTGGAGTTTTCAAAATAGTACAAATATCTAGGCATTATATTTGTGAAAAAGATTAACTTGGAAGCTCCAAATTAAATCAGTTGAGCAGTGCAACATACATATTCTGAAAAACACACAAATTTTTCAATTGTAATACACTTGTTCTCCAAAGACAAAGTTAAATTGCAAGTTAATTAAATTGGCAATTCTACCGCTCAGGGCTGCTCAACTTTCTCTAAGTATCTCTTAAACTTTATAAGATAAGTTCTCAAGAAAAGAATGTTGAAATACAGCACTTGTTATATAAGTACCTTGTTAAATTAATTAAGTATTCGTTTTGTATATTAATATTTTAATGTCAATAATTTTTATTCGAATACTTACTTCTCATACAACTGCGAAACGAGTTAGTCGTATAATATATTTAATTTAATAATTAAATAAAAACCTTTATTTTGTTTTACCTCAACTGGGATTGTTTCATTTCACGGAGAATTTTAACAGGTTATGGGCCCAGGAATGGAGGAAGATAAATATAAAGTTCATTTATTCGACGGTACAAATTTCAATAACTGGAAATTTCGTTTGGTTGCTATGTTGGAGGAGCATGATCTTGAAAACTACATATTCATGGATCTGGATGCTATGTTAGCAGCTGAAACTACGGAATCTAGAAAAGCAGAGATACGCAAAAAGGAGAAGAAATGCAAATCTCTTATTATTCATCGAATAGCAGACAGTCACCTGGAGTACGTTAAGGATAAACTAACGGCAAAAGAAATTTTTGGAAGTCTCGTAGACACATTTGAAAGAAAAAGTATTGCTTCACAAATTTGTTTGCGGAAAAGCATACTTACTCTTAAATGCCCGGAAGGAGGAGACATGGAACAACATCTCTTAAAGTTCGACAAACTGATTCGTGATTTGCGTTCTACAGGAGCAAACTTGGAAAAAGTTGATATCATTTGTCACTTGTTGTTAACGATGCCATCTTCTTTTGAGACTCTAGTCACTGCCTTGGAAACTATGAATGTGGAAAATCTCACCATAGAGTTTGTTAAGAGCCGAATTCTGGATGAAGCCAAAAAGAAAACAACAAGTTCAGATGTTCAGCATAACGATTGCGTAGCAATGTATTCAAAAAGCAAAATCAAATGCTATAAATGCGGAAAGCTGGGGCACAAACGCTCTGAATGCAAGAGTGGAAGAAAACAAAACGAAAGTCCTCTTGTTAAGGCCAAAGTTAGTACCACTAATGCCGAAAAGTTTATGTTCGTTGCACATACAGAGATGGGTCTTAACGCTGAAGTCAAAAATAGTCTTAAATTTTATCTTGACTCTGGAGCTACTGATCACATGGTCAATGACGAAAAATGTATGACCGAGTGTAAAATTTTGCACAACCCGATCAAGATATCAGTTGCAAAAAATGGAGTCTATCTTATGGCATCGAAAATTGGAACAATCAAAGGAAATTTATCTGTAAAAGGAGAGAAAAATGCTGGTGTGATTGAAGATGTCTTATTCGTTAAGGATTTATCTTGCAATTTGCTTTCAATTCGCAAATTGGAGTCGAAAGGGATAAAAGTTATATTTGAAAACGGAAAAGCACAAATTTGGAAAGACAAGAACCTTTTGACTGAAGCTGTAAGCAATGGTAAACTTTATGAGGTATGTATGGAAATTGATGAGTCCCGTTTTGCTGGAATAAGTTCTGGAAGAAGTCTTGATTTATGGCATAAGCGGATGGGTCATTTAAATGTTACTGACATTTTAAAAATGAAACGCACTGAAATGGTTAATGGATTAGATGCATTGGAATCAGGATACCAGGATTATTTCTGTGAGTCATGTGTAGCTGGTAAGCAACATCGAAAGCCACACAAAAGTTTTTCGGAAAACAGATCATCAAGACCATTGGAACTAATACATAGTGATGTTATGGGACCAATAACGCCAATCACCTACGATAACAAGAGATATGTTGTCATGTTCATGGACGATTTTACACATTTTGCTGTAGCTTATTTGATGGAAGGCAAACATGAAGTTCTCAACAAATTCATGGAATATACCGCATGGGTAACTGCTCATTTTGAACGAAAAATATCTCGTCTGCGAGTCGACAATGGAGGTGAATATTCTTCAAAAAGTTTCTGTATTCAGCAAGGAATCCGAATAGACTATACAGTCCCATACACACCGGAGCAAAATGGTGTATCTGAAAGATTCAATCGTGTAATAATGGAAAAGGCCAGAACAACAATCATAGATTCTAAAATTGATAAATCTTTATGGGGAGAAGCTATTTTGTTATCTGTTTTCTTGGCGAATAGAAGTTATACTCGGGCGTTCCAAAAGAGAAAGGAAAAAGATGTCACTCCTGCGGAGCTATGGTATGGTCGTAAGCCAGATTTAAAAAATCTTCGCGTTTTTGGAAGTGCAGCTTATATTCATATTCCTGGACAGCTTCGTACAAAACTTGAATCAAAATCAATCAAATGCATTATGGTTGGGTATGCACCTAACGGCTATCGATTGTGGAATCCTGTTTCGAAGAAGATTGTGATAGCAAGAGATGTGATTTTCAATGAAAACTCTGAAAAGCCTTCGAAATCTGAACACATGGATTTGAATTTTTGGGAAAAATTCAGCATAAATGATGAAAATGAAAATGAAAATGAAAAAGATGTCAAAGATGTGTCCGAAGCAGGGGGAGAATCTGAAGAATATGAAAACTTGAATGATGAACTAATTCATACCGATAATAGCTCAACCAATTCAAATGAGGGTCTAGAAAAAGCAGACAAAGAAGAAGGCGGTCCTAATCCCCGTACTAAAAGGATTGTCAAACCACCAAGCAGATTCAAAGAATATGATATGACAACTCACATTGCATATGCTTTAAATGCTGCTGAAAGTTATGTTGATGATGTACCAACTTGTCTGGAAGACGCCAGAAAAAGCACCAATTGGGATAATTGGAAATGTGCTGTTGAGGAGGAGTTAACATGTTTGAAAGAAGCCAATACGTGGACTTTAACTAAACTTCCCGAGTCAAAGAAAGCTATTGGAAACAAATGGGTTTTCAAAATCAAGAAAAATGAAAACGGTGAAGTTTGCCAATACAAAGCGCGTCTGGTTGCGAAAGGGTTTTCACAACGAAAAGGATTTGACTACACGGATATATATATATATATGCACCAGTAGCAAAATTAACTACAGTTCGAGTGCTCCTGGCTGTGGCAAATAAATTGAACATGTATATTCATCAGATGGATGTGAAATCGGCATTTTTGAATGGAAGCATTAACGAAGAAATCTATATGCGACAGCCGGAAGGTTTTGAAATTGGAGATCATCTGGTATGTAAACTTAATAAATCTCTATATGGTTTAAAACAGGCTTCACGAATGTGGAATGAGCGATTCCACAAATTTATTTTATCAATTGGATTTAAAAGGACAAACTCAGACTACTGTCTTTATACGAGAATGAGCAAGGAAAGTCAACTTTTCATTCTGATTTATGTCGATGACCTCCTAATTGTTGGAAAGGATTTAAATGAAATCAATAATACGAAAAGCGATTTATCCAAGGAATTTAAAATGAAAGACCTAAAAGAAGTTCGACATTTTCTCGGAATACATATCAAACGTAAGACAACGGGAATGAAATTAAGCCAAAAGGATTATTTGAGAAATGTACTAAAACGATTTGGAATGCAAGACTCCAAGGAAATTTCTACTCCAATGGAAAGTAATTTGCAGCTACCTATCGGTGAAGCACTTGATGAAAGATATCCATATCGAGAATTAATTGGATGTCTGATGTACGTAATGATGTCATGCCGTCCTGATTTGAGTGCGTCAATTAATTTCTTCAGTAGGTATCAAAGTTGTTATACAGAATCTCATTGGAATCACCTAAAACGCATTTTGAGATATGTAAAAAGGACTATTAATTTTGAATTAGTGTATCCAAAGACAGATAATTACATACCATTACAAGGATACGCAGATGCGGATTGGGGAAATGATATAAACGATAGAAAATCTATATCAGGATATGTTTTCAAAGTCTTTGATTGCACAGTTTCTTGGTGTTCAAGAAAGCAACAGTCGGTGAGTCTTTCTTCGACGGAAGCTGAATATGTAGCTCTATGTAATGCAACATGTGAAGGTTTTTGGCTAAAGGAACTACTATATGAACTTGATATAAAAGTGGAAACAATACATATGTTTGAAGATAATCAAGCTTGTATCAAAATTGCTGAAGAACCTAGAGAACATAAACGGATGAAGCATATTGATATCAAATATAATTTTATTAGAGATGCTATTCAACTTAAAAAAATAAAAGTAATGTTTCTACCTTCAAAGAAACAGATAGCTGATATCATGACAAAAGGTTTGCCAAAAGTTCAGTTCATTGAACTTCGAGAACAACTGGGCTTATATGATCAAGCTGAGGAGGAGTGTTGAAATACAGCACTTGTTATATAAGTACCTTGTTAAATTAATTAAGTATTCGTTTTGTATATTAATATTTTAATGTCAATAATTTTTATTCGAATACTTACTTCTCATACAACTGCGAAACGAGTTAGTCGTATAATATATTTAATTTAATAATTAAATAAAAACCTTTATTTTGTTTTACCTCAACTGGGATTGTTTCATTTCACGGAGAATTTTAACAAAGAACACTCAGATTTCAGAAACCTGTTTCCCTATTTTTTGGTAAAAAGTCCAATATTTTCCTAATTTCGTAAAAGAAAGTTCGAAGAGTATATTAATCTTACTTTCTTCAAAATGATTGGTTGTACTGTTCTTTAAGTGATCAGATCTCTAGAGGAATAATTGCTCGGAGAGCATATACTCCTCATCATTAAGGACTGTTCGTTATTCAAGCAATTTTTCAACCTGTTGACAGTTAGTAAATTTCGAACTTTCGCAATACCATGAAGCTATTTGTTGTTTTTTTTTTTTGACTTTCTCTCAATTTTAAACATTCTCTAACTAAATGCTTTTCCAGTAAAAAATTTTGAAAAATGATTGTTTCCATTTTGCTGAAGTTTTATCTGTCAAATTCACTGTTATTTATTAGGGTTCAACAACAAGTGGAAGTGAATAAATTGTTTTATGAAAGTGCGTCTCCTGTTCGAGCAACATTTCACGCACTTCGCCTATTTTACAGTCGCTATAAACGTCCATCCGAGAGGACTATTCGAAACGAAGTGTATAAATTTGAGTCGACTGGTTCGTGAAATATTCGCCACCACTCGTACGTCAACCAAACATAAGGTCTGTCGAAATTTTGTCCGCTATCCCTGAGAGTGTGCGGGGTAATTCAAGGGAATTAATTCCGCTCCGCACACACGAACCTACCCAATGAGTCAACGAAGTATATTCGCTAACTGCGCTCTCGAGCTCTCGAAATTGACCCCAGTTTCAGTCGGAAAATCATATTCAGCACCAAGGTCCATTTCTGGATGAATGGGTTCGTCAACAAGCAAAATTGTCAATTTGAGACTATCACTTACCACACGAGTTCCGCCCAATTGCAGTGCATCCAGAGAAAGCCACTGTTTGGTGTGGATCTTACACTGGCGGAATCATCGGTCAATACTGCTTCGAGAACAACGTTGGCCACGCCAACTACGTCAACAGCGAGCTCTATCGGCCGATGATAATCAATTTCTTTTGATCCGAATTAAATGGTATTGGCACCAAAGAAATGTGGTTTCAACAGGATTGCGCTACGTGGCACACAGCACGTACCACAACAGACATTTGGCGCAAGCAATTTCCAAACATGGTTATCTCAAGCTGAGACGATGTGAATTGGCCAACCGAAATCGTACTATTTGACCATGTTAGACTCCTTCGTACGGGGTTTTCTGCAAAGTTGTAACAGACATTTAAATGATGTTATAATCAGTGGCGATTCCTCACAGTTGGCGAGGTTGGCGGCGCCAACCCTAAAATTTCAGCTTAATTATACGTAGGTACTGCAAACAAATTCTTTGCATTAAAACTTGGATTCCTTCCTACATAAATACAAAAAACCTAAATATCCCAATGCTTTGAAATCCTTAAGAACCAAAAAAACCTATTCAAATCGAGCCATTCACGGCAACTCCTACGTGCTATATTAATCCCATACAAAGCATCTCTATACATAAATATTATTTTGCTTTCAATTTCGGTCTTGGGTTGGCTACAAAATTGGCGCCAACAAATCTCATACAAACTTCACTTTTATTTCCGATGTGCTGTCCCGTTCTATCTTTAAGAACAGACCGAAAAAATATTTACAAAGGTTGGCTCTAAAAAAAGAGCCAACCTGGGTAGAAGAATATGAAAATAATAAACGTGTGTGCTTGGTCGTTTGCAACGAATAGAAATTACGATATCGTATTGTATCGACCAAAACAAAATAATGTGTCGTTTGGTCGTTTTTCGCGAGACAGTGTTAGTGGGATGGGATATGGTTTGGTTTGCTAATTTGAAAAATAAGGAAGAAGTTGGCTCTTATAAAAGAGCCAACTTGGGTAGCAAATTACGAGATAAAAATGTGTGCTTGCTGGCTTGTCTCGAGCATTGTATTGTATTCCTTGTTACCTACATACTATAAACATTTCATTTTTCAGTAGAATTGTTGTAGATTGATTATTATGTTTTTGAACAACTAAGGGTAAACGGAAATAAAATTAAAAAGGTTAATTTATACTCGCACTCTACTTATGCGTGAAATAAATAAAAAAGCAAGATATTTAGTTTTAATTCGGTGGCGGAATTATTAAAAAAAAAAAACTTTTCAATTACTTTTGTCTGATTTGAACTAAGCTAAGCCTTACCCTTTAAATTAAAAGATTAACATACCTACCTAGTGAGTGAGTGATTAATTAATATTAACAAGCATTTCAATAACAATAGAAAAGTGGGCAGTAAATTTGTTTGTTTTTTCAAGTATTTTGATAGTTTGTTGTTAAAAAGGTTTTAATGGAGTGGCAAAAGGGCAAAAAAAGCTTAAATTAGGTATGTAATAAAATTAATTTTTTATGTGCCAGTATTTAATATATGGACGCAGAATCTTTAACTTACCTACTTTTTAGTTTTTTTCTGAAAAACTACTACATATTACTTTTACAATATTGTGAATAGTACCAATGTTTGTACCAATGTTGTTTGTGTGCTTTTTTTTGAGTTCAACAGATGTCCAAAATTACTGTATTTTTCAAGTCGTTCGAGTTGACCATTTTCCTTTCCCAAATTTTCAAATTTCTTGAGAAACTTAGGGACCATTAAAAACATCAGCTAATGATTATTTTTTTTCAAACCTACAAAAAAATTAATTTTTAAACATCCTTACCACCAGCACTGGCATAACCAAACTGTAATGTTTCATGATGTTTAAAAATTAATTATTTTTTTTGTTATTTGAATTTATTTTTGTAATTTTGAAGTTTTTCCTTTAATAATTCATCAAAATTTTGAGAGAAATCTCGGGAAAATTCACAAAAAAATAACTAATACCTGATGATGTTTTTAATGGTCTCTACCTAAATTCCTCAAGAAACTTTAAAAATTTAGGAAAGGAAAACGACCAACCCGAACGATTTGAAAATTTACAGTAATTTGGGACATCTGTTGAACATGTGTTGAACTCAAAAAAAGCACAAAAATTGGTACTGTTCACAATAGCTATTTTAAAAGTACTTAATGGTAGTTTTTCAAAAAAAATGTAAAAAATAGCTTTTCAATCAAATGAATATGCATTTTCGATTAAATATGCAAAATAGACCTTCCAGAAAGCCCATAAAAGGTAGAGGTTTTCATGAAATGCGGATGTAGGTATCATAGTTTGTCTTAATAGATTGTTTAAAAAAAAATATATGCTGGAGCATATTTTTAGTTGCTTAATAGGTATATGTTTAAGAAACGCCCTTTTCCTCATTAAAAGAACAATAGAGCCTCAAAACAGATTTCACATGCCCACTTATCCACTTGCAAGGACATTTTTTACAATTTTATTTTTATTTCTTAATCGTAGGAAGAAAAATGGATTTTTCTACAGCTAACAACGAAACCAAATCTATAGTAGAAGATCTATTAGAAAAATCATTTTCAATGAGAACATTTTCTGAAAAATTATTAATCATTAAAAATGGGCGTCCATGTCCTAAACTGGGCAGTTTGAAATCAACTCATAAAGATTCTAAGAAAGAGTATATACGAAGGTTTAATGCTACTCAATATTCACTTTATCCGTGGCTAGCAGGGTGTGAAAATAAAAAGTCACTCTTCTGTTGGCCTTGTCTACTTTTCTCCCGGATTAATTCTGTGTGGAGCACAACAGGTTTAAGAAATCTCAACACCCTGCAAACACTTCAAAAAAAGCACAAACTGACGAACTCCCATTTGGAATGTGTGCTTAAGCTAGCGAGTTTTGGTGAAAACAGGATTGATGAAGCTCTTAGCTCTCAGCTTAAAAATTTAAAAAGCCAACATAATCTTCAAGTAAAAAAAAATCGTGATGTCCTAAAGCGTTTAATTGACGTCACATGTTTCCTTGCAAACCAAGAGTTACCATTTAGAGGTCACGACGAGGGCAGCTCGTCCTTAAATCGAGGAAACTATGTTGAAATTCTCAACCTCCTTAAACTTTACGACCCTATCATAGCTCAACACTTTGAAACTGCTACAGTTTTCAAAGGAACATCAATGGCGATTCAAAACGATTTAATTAAAGCGGTTGGGGAGGTACTCAGCTCAAATATTTCCAAACAATTACAAGAATCAACATTTGTAGCTATAATCCTCGATGAGACGTCTGATACCCTGTGGTTTTCCGGTATTTCGTAAATGGAAAAATTAATGAAGTTTTTGTCGGCTTTATTGATGTCAGTGCTGGACGAACTGCGGATGATTTGTTTAGATTAGTAAAAATCCTTCTTGAAAAGTACGACATCCGAAATAAGCTAGTAGCCCAGACATGCGACGGAGCATCTGTAATGAGTGGGCATTTAAACGGACTCCAAGTTAAGGTTAAGGAAATTTGTCCAAAAGCTTTATTTGTCCACTGCTATGCCCACGTTCTGAATTTGGTCCTCTCACAAGGCTTAAAAAACATAAAAGAATGTAGAATTTTCTTCAGCACCCTAAATGGGATTGCAACTTTTGCATCTCATTCCTCTAAAAGAACGTTTGCGCTCAAGGAATTTTTAAAAAGGAAAATTCCTTCTTTAGCTACAACCAGATGGTGTTTTAGCTCTCGACTTGTCAACGTAGTGCATACTTATAGACAGGATATCCTGGAATATTTTCAGAATATATATGACGATGAGAAAAACACATGGGAACCCAATGACAAAATGTCTGCTTTCGGATATATAAAATTCATGAAAAAAATCGAAACCATTTTCTTATTAAATATTTTTTCAAAACTTTACTCTCATTCCGACATTCTTTTTAACGTATTGCAGAATTCTAATCTAGATATAGTTTTTTGTGCTCCTCAAATTAAAAAATTCCATGATGTGCTTTAATTAATGAGAGAAGATGGGTTTGTTCAATTTTGGCAGTCCACCATCGAAATTGTTCCATCGATAGCTGAAAAAAGAGCAGTTCGAAACGAAGAATTGTTTTCATACGAAATTAAATTTAAAAAATTATTTTTCGAAGTTATTGACAACCTTAGCATGCAGGTTTCCGAACGATCTTCTTACATTGAAAAATTAAAGTTTTTCAATCTGTTGAATGGCACAAAAATATTAGAATATCGCCAAAATCAAAATTTTCCTGATAACTTGATAAAACAATTGATTGAATATTACCCAGAAATATTTGAGTTTAGTCAACTGAAAAATGAATTGACCGTGTTATATGCCAACTCTACCGAAATTAAACTGTCAGAAAAATCATCAACAACAGCGAAAACTTTGACTCCATATGACGTTCTTCTCTGGTTGGAGTCCAAAAATATTTCTGGAAGTTTTGAACAAGTATATGCCCTTTCAAAACTAATTTGCACGATCCCAGCTACAACTGCCTCAGTCGAGCGTACTTTTTCTGCGTTAAAAAGAATAAAGACGTATCTTAGAAGTACACAAGGCCAGGAAAGATTAAGCAACTTATCTCTTATATCAATTGAAAAAGAAATGCTGTCGCAAATAAGAAAAAGCGAGAGTTTTTATGAACAAGTTCTCGATAATTTTTTGAAAATAGAGCGACGCGACGGCTTGATTTTTTGTATAGATAAACAAGTTTTAAATAGAAAAAAGAATAAAAGAAAAAAATTAAAATTTTTTGTTTTATTACATTAAGTTTTGATAAAAAGATATTTTGTAGCCAACCCAGAACTGAAGACCAGAAATCGCCACTGGTTATAATCCGTGAACAATTGAACATATGGACTTTCATAATTAATGAAAAATTTCACTGACATCTCACTCACAGATTGTTTTATTAAATGGAAAACCCTTTAGTATCCTACTTAAACAATGGCAGTTCGCTTAAAAGAAGACTAATGACCGTTTTGATTGACAATTTGGAAAAACTGTCCGATCCGGGATGCCAACAAAACAAACAAACAGATCTTATTTGCCTTTGAAGTTTTCGTTAAGTTGTGTTTGTGAAATTTCACCGTTTTTCGATGAAGAGGATGATATGAAGTCACTCCCAGTTATGTGTTAAGTGTTCATTTTAACTTTTCTTAAGCTTATTTATTTCAAATTTTAACTTTTTTTCAATAAATTTGTAATTATTGTCATTTATCAGTTAAATTATTGAACATTTTAAATTCAAACTTGAGATTGTTTTTGCCTACAATGACGTTTTGCTTGCGAATGTTTAAGTGATTCTGGTTTCGTTTTGAAATAAAACTATGAAGCATTCTTTCTCCTTTTGAGAAGAAGAACTCTCATTGTGAATCCCAATACAAGACTTTCAGAATAGTTTACACACATTCCGAACGCTTCTGCATTGCCAATCACAAAGGTCATAAGTGAAAAGAACTCATTTGACATTTAGAAATGTCAAAGCGTTTTAAAGTTAGCACTATACTAAAAAGATAAAATATGTGATCGATGATTTTAACTTTAATTAAATTATATTACGCTGTTGAATTCGATTGGTATTTTCAATATCATCGTTATAACCAAATACCATACTAAAACAATTTAAAAATTGTACTAATTCGAATATAATTTTCTGGCAATTTTAAATGTTTAAAGCCAGGTTTTCTTTTTTGAAAATTCCTCGTTTGTCAAGAAATCCTAGGTCAATCCTGTTTAAAAATTTCAATGAGCGAAGCTAATTTCCAAGCTTTGGTCTTCAACTTCATCAATTGAATTACTTGAACACTTCTGATTTACGAGAACTTGTCATGTCCATCGCTGATTTTGATGTAGGATTGGAACAAATGGATGCAAGTTGTGGTGAAATAGTGATTCTGGGATACGTCCTAGTTGAAAAGACCGGTAGCATTATACTGCTTGACTCAAATGTCGTCTAGGTCATTATGATTCAATTTGAGTCATACAAAATTGGTTATCATCGTTCTGTAGCGCTTGCCATTGACGGTGACCGCCCCACCAAAGTCGTTTTCGAAAAAGTACGGAACAATGACGCCACCGGCCGTAAATCCATACCAAAGGCTAAGTTTTTGAGGATTCCTTGTCACCTGGTGCACTTTGTGTGTGTTGGTGTCGTTCCATTTTGTTTGTTAACACAGCTATTCATCCAAAACTCGCCTCGTCACTAAAGATAATTTTTATTCTAAAATAAGGGTCCTCTTCCAAACGGTCCAAAGTCCAGTCAGCGTTGTCTACGGTCATGAACTTTGAGCTCCTGGGTCAGTTGGATCTTGCACGGGTGTAGGTCCAACCCCCGGCCATACGAATGTTAGATGATTGGCTACCTGTCTCGTACCTGTCGTGTTTCCAAAGCTGCCTTTCGAAGGGAAAACCTGAAACTTTTTCGTACGGCCATCTTGAAAATCGTGTATCAAACTAAGCTGCAGCTGATCACTTATTTCAGGAGTAACTATTGGAGATTAAGATCTTTGTCAGTGTTGACTAAGACCGGTTGTTCTTCTCAGTAGTGAATGAAGCTGATGGTAGGCCTACTATCTAGGTTTCTTTGAGCATATTCCCTGGAATCAGATTGAGTCTTTGAAGGGTAAAATCTACAGAACAAACATTACAATCTTAACAAAATAACGTTCTAGTCGTCGTTGATTGCGGTGTCGTATAGCAGAAATGATATTATGCTAAAATTCACATTTTTACCTACCTTAAGTAACAGCTGAAGATGAAATAACATTTTTTCCGAGCAATGGAAAAAAATATTTTAAATCTCGAACACCCTGCTTGACATACAAAAAGCAGTGATCCTTTTGAAAAGCTACCTAATTGTTTTTTAACTGCTTTGCCATTTTCCACACGTAGGTAAGGTATGTTAATGTTCTTGTTGCAGATATGAGTTTATAATTACTTATTTCGTGCCACCCTCTGACACCTGTCAACTTTCCACAAGCTTAAACATGCATCCGAAAGGATACAAAGTCGCGGAAAAGGTCACCATCCATCATCATGTTACGAAGAAGATACGGATCAAAGTGGAGAATAACAATATGGGCTGCGAGTAAACCTGTTGTATATAAATATAAATGTGAAAGGAGCCCTAAATATAGATCTTAATAGTTTTAACACGCATCGCTGAAGGCACAATATAAAATTTGAGCATGGTACTCGTTTAATAAACTTTGCATGCAGCTGCAGTTGACGCTTCTTTGTGCAGTAGTTATAAATGAATAAAGCGACTTCACCTTGCAGGTATTCGCTTACACCCAGAAATAAGAGGTTTTTTGCCCGAAAAGGTTATTGTTTTTATTCAACAACATTTTTTCCCACCCATTGTTCTTGTGCATGTTGCTCTTTTACATGACAGCTAAAAATAACGAATACGAGCTTGTTAAGTTTCAACCGAGATGGAGCTGTTGCATGCATTTAATATTTAAATTGAAAAGGTTGATAATTTGAACTTTCGAAAAAACATTGTTACTGTTATTGGCTTGAAGTTATAATAAAGATTAATCCAAAATGGGTCCTAGGTAGATTGCGATATTTGTATGTATAAGGAAGAGGGCACTATATTTGTATGAAAAGTTCTGCATCCTTTAAACTATTCGAACTGGAGTTCCAAGTCAAAACTTGACATTGAAATGATAGGAGACACGAAAAACGTAGGAGTAGGAGCTATTTTTGTCTGTCAGTAAACAGTCTATCAGCCTGCTTCAAGGCTTAGTTTACTTAAGACACTTTAACTTATTGTTTTTTTTTAATATATTCCACAAGAGACACGATTTTGAACTTTGACAACAGTTTCGCTGATTTTAATAAAAATAACTTTCAATACGGGGTCACACGACCTTGCTTCTTATATTAAAAATAATTGCAATTTTAATAAATTTCTATTTAAAAACATGGATGTTATTTGAGACAAATTTTCAGAAACACAAAATTAGTTTTTAAAATGTAAAAACAATGTTTTAGTTTTTGTAAATATGAATTTTAGCAAGAATAATATTTCTAAATGGTTAAAATTAGTTTTTATATATACAATTTTGAAGAATAAATTTTGGTACTAAAATTCTAGTTTCTATTACTGGGCACCAAATACTTAAATTTCAAAAAATAATTAATAACCCGTTTTCAAAATAGATATCTAAGTGTTAAAAAAAAGTTTTAATTGTTTTAAGGAATTCGGCAGTTTTTTTTTAAATTTTTAAATGCCATTTTGCTTATCCTTTTAGAAGGTTCTGTATAAAAAATTCCCTTAAAAACCGATATATATGCCAATATAATGAGAAAGCCGAAAATGAAAAAAAAATGTTTTCTATGGTAAGTCAGTAATATTTTCATTTCACCATAAAGATCGAAAAAATTAAGCGAATACGAAAAATATTATTAAAATTCGAGTCACCGTTTTCGAGATAAATAAATTTTGATTTTTTCCTAAATCTTGCAGATAGTGTAAAAACTATAAATTATTAAGTTTCGAAAAAATCGTTTTCGAAATATTGAGTCTTCAAAACAAAAAAAAAACATTATTTTTTCAAATTCAAAAAAAAAAAAAACTTTGAAAACAAAACACCTTTAAAAGTCTTTGAATAAGGAAATAGATCATAATGCAACTAACAGTTTTTGAGAAAATGAAAAACCAACAAATGGTCTTATGGGAGGTATTATAAACGACCATTTTTTGGAAAAAATAATTCAACCATTTTCTAACTATCACCCTTTATATATAAAACTTATAGTACTCTCATGAAGACGAACGATTGGGCGGCAGTACCTTACCTACCTGTTAGATTTGTCTCTGCTAAATTTTATAATAGAATATTCTCTTTTTTACTACTTGTTTTGTATCTTATCCTTCGCTCCACTTTAAATCGAGCTCTAATTTCAGTGCCACCACCAGGATAGCGTTGACGTCCCAAAATCAAGCTCCATAATAATACTATAGGTTATATACAAAGCTCAATGAAATAATTCAAAATTTTTTCTAAATCCATGGAACCGTTTTTGAAAAAAAAATTACTTTCCAAAATTTCGGCAAAAAATTTATGGCAGATACCTTTTTTTTGGTCTGAAGAAACAGAGAAAAAAGGATGGGGAGCAAATTTAAGAATAATATCTACCTAGTTAAGAGAAAGTCGGTGGAGCCGTTTAGGTTGTAGTCGAACAGACAGACAGGCCGAAATGCAGAATTGCTCGACCCACTTTCTTTGTTGAGCATCATAGTAATGCTAATTCTGATAAAAATCTCAAGACTGATTTTTTTACGAATGCATAACTTGCTATATCGTACCTATACAGGGTGAGCCAAATGTACGTTTCTTTTTAAAAATGCGCATTCTGTCACTCCAATTTTCCAAGACCTTTTTGATGGTTTCGGACTGTAGCTCACGGATTACTTGAATGATATTGGGCTTAAATCATTTCCGGATTGTTGGCATAACATTGGTCGTTCACGGTTCCCCACAAAAAAAAAAGTCGAAAGAGGTCATATCGCAGCTCCAATTAACATCGCCAAGATGGCTGAAATACGATTTGCGAATTTGGTGTGCAAAAGATCGATTGTGGCATGGGCTGCGTGGCATGACTAAGTCCATGTATTCAATTTCAGTAAAAAAAAAATGTTGGAACGCCCATCGTTGACCGAAATTTTGTTCCCGGCTTCTTTTTCGATGAAAAATGGTCCATTGATGCCACCACTCTACAACAATCCGCACCTCTCTGTGGATGTTTTCCAAGCCCCTAATGCTGTAATTTTGTTTATTAACGTAACCGCCGAGATGAAAATGCGCCTCGTCAGAAAAGATGATTTTGCGCCCAAAAGCGTTGCTCGAATCAAGCTGCTCTAAGGTCCAAACGAGTTTATGCTCGTTAATTGAGTCTCACACTCTTGGCTACATCAACCACATTCTCGTCTGTGTGCACCGTACGACGACGGGAACCATGAGAGTTGTCCACTAGAACACCCGAACTTTTTGCAAAAGCTTGCTTACAGCAGGTAAGGTGGGTGCTTCATTTCGGCCAAAACTTCTTTTTTTTTCTTTTAAACGCACTGTTCGGATTACACAGCACTCTCTTTGGGAAAAAGTTTTCAATGTTTCCCAACGTTGTTCAAGCGTAAAGCGACGCACTTCGTTCCTCGGAGGTATGATACTGACTTTCTATCAACATTTCGAGCGGGAAACATCTGCCAGTGTCAAAATAACCTATGGTTTAAAAAGAAACCACTAGATGGCCCATCCCTTATATCGCACATCAAAAATGGCTTCAAGTACTATGTAGTTTTTAAGGAAATTTAATGTCTCAAAATTTCGAAATTTTGGTTTTTTAATAAACTTTTATATAACAATGACGGAGAAGTCAAAAAAATAATTTGGTCCATGCTTCGGTTATTATAATTCCATAGGAGAGAAATCGTAGTACCCTTTGGTTAGTGCGTTGGACTTTCATGCAGAAGAGGTCTTGGGTTCAATTCATAGCCACATTGACAAAGCTTTCACGTGTCTAAAGGTTCTAAATCACAAGATCAGGAAACTTTTCTTGCAAAATTGCGATTGTTTCGTTGCTTGTGTGGCAGCTACCTCCGCCTTGTTGAAAGCAAACAACGTTCACATCAACATCTTCCAATCCGGCCATACAAAATCTTAAATGTAAGCTATGTAGCGCAATTATTAATTAATTCACCATAACAGTTGCCCCAGCCTCATTTTCGAATAAGTACACTGAAAATAAATTCCTTGGTAATATTGACAAAAACGTTTTGTTGACCTTTAACAAAACAATTTTATCGTTTTGATAAAATTTTTGTCAATACGAAAGAATGATTTTGTTGATTTCACAACATTTGTATAATCCAGCATGATTTTTTGTCAGTTTAACAAAATGTACACTACAAATAATATTGTCAGTTTAACAAAACAAGTTTTGTTAATATAACAAAATAAAACAGAGATTTTTGTCACATCGACAAACTTTCTTGTGATGTTAACAAAATGTTTGTTGTATCTACAAAAAATCTGTTTTGTAAATGTTTGTCAATTTACAATTAACCTTGAGCAAATGTACATGCGATTTACCTCAATTGTATTTGAAAGCTTTTCTAAATGTATACCTCTGACTCGAAAGCCAAAATCAAATCAACTACCAAAGCTTCCGTGGTACAATAAACATCTGATCAACCTTAGAAATGTCAAACGTAAAGCTTTTAATAAATACAAGCAATCAAATAGTGATTCAGATTATGCTTATTTCAAACAATTGCGAAAAGACTTTTTTGTTCTTAATAAGTTCCTTCATAGGGGTTATATTATGAGTATTGAAAAAAACATCAGGTCTAATAGTAACTCGTTCTGGTCATTTATTAATACGAAGAGAAAATCTTCTGGTTATCCAAAAACCATGTCGTTTAGGAACAACGAAGCTTCGAACATTACCTCTACACTAGACTTATTCGCCGATTTTTTCCAATCCGTTTACTCGATACCCGGTAACGATAATTTTACATATATGTCCAATATACCAAGTAAGGTTGATATTGGTGCATTACAGTTAAGTGGTAATGAAGTTCTGCTGGAACTTCAATCAATAAAGCCTAAACCAATCCCCGGTGCGGACGGTATACCAGCTATATTTCTAAGAAATTGCTCGACATCGCTTTGCTTTCCACTGCTCTGCTTATTTAACAAATCCCTTTCGGAAGGAAACTTTCTTAATGAGTGGAAAATCTCTTATCTTGTCCCTATTCATAAATCTGGATCTAAGAATCTAATAGAAAATTACAGAGGTATTTCCAAACTATCAGCAATTCCTAAGTTGTTCGAGAGTGTTGTGAAAGCCAAATTAGAATTCTTAACTAGAGAATCTATATCCGAACTGCAGCACGGTTTTGTGTCAGGGCGCTCTACCACAACAAACATGACTCTATTCTCAGCTTATGTCATAAAATCCATTGAAAAAAAGAGTCAAGTAGATGCAATTTACACAGATTTTAGTAAGGCTTTTGACTCGGTAAACCACTCCATCCTATTGCGTAAACTAGAACTGTTTGGATTCCACTCTTCATTTTTAAATTGGATATCCTCATACCTCATTGGTAGGTCTCAAAAAGTTATTATTAATAATTCTTTTTCCAGATCTATCGAATGTAGTTCGGGTGTGCCTCAGGGTAGCCATTTGGGTCCCCTTCTTTTCAACATTTTTATTAATGATATAACATCTGTAATAAAATATTCTCAGTGCCTTCTTTATGCAGATGATCTGAAACTATTTCTAGAAATTAACAGTGTAGAAGATTGCTATCTCATACAATCTGATATTAATCAAGTCTCTGAATGGTGCAATTTAAATTTCTTAAATTTAAACATAAAAAAATGTAGCGCCATATCTTTTTTTAAGTCCATTACTCACATAAGCTTTGACTATACGATTGAGTCTAACTCACTCTCACGTGTGGACAAAATTAAGGATTTAGGCATTATGCTTGAATCAACTTTCTCTTTGAAAACTCATGTCGATTATGTGGTTGGAAGAGCAAATTCACTTGTAGGATTTATCAAGCGAAATTGTGCTGATTTTAGTGATCCTTACGCGTTGCTATCCCTTTATACGGCTCTCGTAAGATCTATACTTGAATATGCGGATGTTATATGGGATCCGAGTTTTAAGACTTTCTCTCTCCGTATTGAGAAAATCCAGAGACGTTTTACGAGATTTATATTTTATAAAATGAAATGCCCTGCCTTACTTTTTAAAATTCCAATTTTTGTGCCGTTAAGATCTTTACGTTCCAGAAATTTGCTGTTTGAGCAATATCACAGAACAAGCTATGGTAGTATAATGAACCAGTGTGTAGATCAATTAGGCATTTCAATGAAGTTTGCCAATTTATTGAACTAAGCTGCTCTAGAGATTTGTTTAAAGCTAATCTAGTCCTAATATATACTTTTTAAATATGTTTTTATATAATGTTCATTATGCAAATACATGTAAATATTTTAAGATATTTTTATTTCACAATCTGTTAGCCTAAGACGCTTGTAGATCAATAAATAAATAAATAAATAAATAAAATATCACAAAGTTTTTGTTAATTTTTTTTGTCAATTTAACAAAAAATGAAAACATTTTTGTTAAAATGACAAATATTTTGTTTTGGGGTTGAATTATTTTGTAATATTGATATTGGAAACCAAAAAATTTCTTTTGGGTATGATATAGTTCACACTTGGTTTTTGTTAGAAAATCGATGTAAGATTAACTGAACTTAACAAAAATTGCGTATTGTCCATACGCCCTCACAGATGGTTACATGTGAGATCGTAGGGACGAAACGCCAATTTTTGTGGACTTAAATCCCAAAAAAAAACTATTTTGACAAAATTAATTTTGTTTTTTGTGGATTCAACTCAACAAAAGAAATTTGTAAAATTGACAAAATATTTTGTTGAATTGACAAAAAATTTTGTTAATTTAACAAAATATAACAAGAAATTTTTGTAAATTTAACAAAATATTTTGTTAATGTAACAAAACAATTTTGTTAATTTAACAAAACAATTTTGTTAATTTAACAAAACAATTTTGTTAATTTAACAAAACAATTTTGTTAATTTAACAAAAAAATTTTGTTAATACGATAGTAATAAAAAAACAATAACACTAACAAAAAAATTGTTAATACAACAAAAGAATTGTTAATATGACAAATTAATTTTGTAAATTCTACGAAATTTTGTCATATTGACAAAATATTTTTGTTATTTCAACAAATTTATCTGTTAACATAACAAAATAATTTTGTGGATACAACAAAATATTTTTTGTCACCTCAACAAAATTCTATAATTTTTGTCAATTTGATAAAACTTTTTGTTGGATGTATATTGACAAAATTTTTGTCAAATCAACCTAGATTTTTATCATATATACCTAGATTTTATTTTCAGTGTAAGGTCCAACCAAACCGCCAGCCAAAAAACTCACCAAACAGTGACACGTTGAGGATGGAGAGGCTTTTCAACCATCATTCTTGGATTTTCCAAGCCCCAAATGCAACGTATCCTCCGAGGTGAAAATGGGCCTCATCACTGAAGATGATTTTTCAATGAAGATCCGGATCATTTTGATGCATTTCAAGGACCCAATCAGCAAAGATACGACGACGTTGCTGGTTATCGACTGGCTTGAGTTCTTGTGTTAAAAGAACTTTGAAGCCTTAAGACTTAAGTCTTTATGCAAAATACGGTGTGATGTCGTTTTTGAAATGCCTAATTCCAAAGATCGACAAAGAATCGATAAACCTGGGTTTTCGTTAACACTACGGGCTACAGCAGCAATATTTCCAATTGTTCTTGAGAAATGCAAACGGTTTCTATTCTTTACATCACTAACTCACGAGTATCCCAAAAGCTCAAATTTGTCCACACGTTTCAATATTTCCGGCCGAGAAGGTGCTTCACGACTACCCAAAAGTGATCTAGTTTTTCGAACTGTGCTATTCAAAATAAATTGGAAAACCCTTTATATATCCATTTACCGTTTGGATTCGGCAGAAAATTGTAAGTTTCCTCCATTCCTAGTAAAGAGAGCACACTTGAAATGGTTGACACTTGTTAATCTCTAGGTCCCGTTCTCTACGAGCTAATGCACCTCTAAAAACAATTATTTATGGAAGAGAAATTCGAATTTTTGTTTTAAATCATACATCGATTTCAGTTGTTCAAAAATTTTCTCGAAAACTATTTTAAAGATTTTGATTCAACTGCATTTGATTTTCAAACCAATTCAAATTATACTCCGTTTTAGGCATTTCACAAACAAAAAATTGGATCTCGAAGTTACAGTAAATCTTACGGTTTTGAGATTCTTCCCTTATATGATTGGAAGCGTTCTTATGTTTTGAGCTTTCTTGACTTAAGTCATTTAGTTTAACTTTATATGCATAGAATTAAAGACAGCTAAGCATAGTTTGATACAAAATATTTGAAAATAAGTGTTTTCAACACAATATTTATTTGGAAAACGACTTAGTTGATTTTGTTCTTAAGCTCGAACATAAAGTTATTTTAACCTCTTTTTAATTTTTATATAACTCTATTAGTAAAATAAATAAACGTCAACATTACGCGACCTTAGAACAATAGGGTTCTAACTGACATTTTTCTCAAAAATGAGTTATATATGTGGTCGTATAAAATCGAGTATGCTCTTTCGATTCGTTTCATCCATTTTTAAATATCTCTTATAGTTTTCTAATTAGTCAATAAAAATGCATGAAACAAAGTTCTATGTACATCAATTTATTAAAAAACTAAGTTCACAAAGTTCTAAGTGGTATATAGAACCTAGTGTACTTAGAAAAATAAAAAAAAATTGCACATAGAACTTTGTTACACAACAAGATGTAACATAGATTGAACTTTGTTGCTTCAAAATATTTAAACGATGCTAGTAGTTAGGACTATTAAGGCTATGAATTTTGTGTTAAAGTTCAATTTTATCTGAAATGCATTTTAAAAGTTTGTGGTGTGTGATTCTCAAAATGTTTGTTCTAAATATGCATAAATTTTTTCTAGATTCAAAATAGCTTTTTTGGATTTTAGTCCACAAAAATTGGCGTTTCTTCCCGCCGATCTCACATGAACTCGTCAGTTGACTGAGGACCTTGTCAATACGCAATTTTTGTTAAATTCAGCTCATCTTACATCGATTTTTTAACAAAAATCCAATGTGAACTATGCCCAACCAAGATTAAAATTGTAATCATTAACGTTGAAAGATTTTGCCCGTGGCCTAGCATTGATTCTATATGAAGATTTTATAATAAAAATTCTATATACCACTGAAATAAATCAGCCAAGTAGAAGACTTCTAATGAATGAACTTGTTGAATTATTGATTCAAAATAGCTTTTTTGGCCTTTAGTCCACAAAAATTGGCTGATTCATTTCAGTAGTATATAGAATTTGTATTATAAAACCTTCATATAGGCAAGTATTTCTATTTCAAAAGTAAATAGGTGTACTTTATTAAATATAGGTACCACTCATTTAAAATGTCGTGGTAAAGAATGCTTTTACAGAAATGTTTTCGGTACGAACTTAAACCTTGATTTTCACCATCCCAAGTTTGATAAATGTGGCAAACGTCCACTTAAACTTAAATAAGATTTTGTTCTATCATGTAAAGGTGAAGAAACTTGCCATATTTGCCAGGCTTGGATGCATCACAAAGCCCGTGTAGGGCTTATTAAAACGGAATATCAAAAGATAAGCAAGTTAGATTGCAATGAAATTGCGCAAGATACTATAGTTGCTATAATGCTATACCTCGTTAAGAAAGATTTAAGGCTGTTATCTTTGCCAAACGTATTATAACTTTCAATGAAAGTTTTGCGCCCCTTGGAACGAAAAGCAAAGAAATACCTTTTACTGCAATTTGGCATGAGGGTACTTCCGTTCGACACTGAATTCATAACACTTAACTTTTTAAAAAGTCAATACATAAAGTCAACTTTTGTTGAACCATCATCATTTGTTCGCTCCCAGCCAAGATAAATATCAATCGACAGGATAAATGTTATTGAAAAAAATCTCTTCCAACTGTTTCCTGAAAATAGAAAACAATTCTTGGACAATCTTCCTGCGACCGAGCTTAAAGCAAACTTAGACTAGTTTTAAAAATATTGCAAAAACAATTTTTTCTTAATAAATGATTATGTTTTGTTAACATAAATTTATGTTTTCTTTTTTGATTTACAGTTCAGTTAAAAAAGAAGGAATTTTAATAGAAAAAGTTTGCAAATCGGTGTAAATAGAGCTTTTTAAATATATCTTAATAATTAATTTCTATATCCGAGTTACTATGAGAGATTTAGTGTTTTTCTTTATAACTCGAAGTATGAAAAATGTATTTAAGGCCTTCACGATATTATGGGCAGTGTGAGCTTTACTATTAATTAACTTTTCTTTAATAATATTTATTTGTTTTCCTTTATAAAAAATTAAAAAAAAAGGAATAAAATCTTCTTTCAACAAAAATTCTTATTTCTTTAAGATAACAGGGTTCTATCTGAACAATTAAATTTCTTATCATGACACAAAGTTCTATCAGGTAATTAGAACCTTATTGTTCTATGCTCAAATGACTTATCGTTGAGAAACAAGGTTCTATCCATTTTTTCAACCACCAATTACTGCAAAATTATGAAATATGTTGCAGATTTTTAAATTCAGATCAACATAACTTAGTACAAAATTTGTGTTTTCAAAAAATCATATAGATCCAAACAAAAATATAAAAGTTATAGACAAACAAAATTTCAATCTCTGTTTTCTCAAAAGTGACTTGAGTGCAGTTAGAACCCTATTGTTCTAAGGTCGCGATTAGGAGAACCAGGGTCATTACTGGCTTACTTTGATTAGACTAGTCTGTTCGAATGGAGCCGGCCTATAATTTTCTGTAGCATCCGAACACAATGCCAGAGTTTTTTTGATATTGGATTCGGTTCAAATACAGAATTTGAGTGCACCCGCATTAGTATCTTGAACTGCATCAAAGCTGTTGGACGGCGGCGGCGCGGCGGAATCACTGTGCACTCAAGCTTCCATTGAATTTGAACCAGACAGAAACACAAACTTGTAACAACAACAAAATTAAAAACCATGCAAAATTATCATTTGGAAAGAATGCACAGAAGCCTATAAGAAATCGCTCGTAGCCCTTGGTCATAGAATATACTCTTTCATAAGCCTTCCTAGCAAAAGACCGTTCCACTGAAAACCCATTTTTCGTTTTCGGTAGTACGTGCTGGAGTTTGGTGCCAGTATCTTTGCCGTGGCGTGACTGTTCAACCCTCTTAACATCACGCCAAGGGGTTATCTTAATTCTTGTCTTATCAAGTAGAAAACTTAAAGTTTACAAACATTACTTTCAAGAAACGTTCACCATTAAGGGGAATTTGCTCATTTTTTCTTAAATAATTTTATTACGAATATTGTAAGTACTCGTATCTTCTGAAGGTCCCCATTTAATCGTCCCAACTATGCACTTACTGTAATTTTCTTTTCTATTATGCTCCCCTTTAAAAACCATACAAACAAAATAAAGACTATATTCCCATGCAGTCTTGGCTATTGTTAAGTTCTGATAGCCCCACTGGTGAAGCTTGTTCTCTTAAGTCTTAAACTTGAGCGAAAAAAAAATTATGGCAAACAATAATTTTTAAGTTGATGCGGTTGTCTACTACGTTGCAAGTGAAACGCTGCCAAAGGCACTTTCACCAGGATATGGCAACTTTTTCCCCCATAGCAAAGACGACACAGAATAAAGTTAAATTAAATTAACGCACTTAATTAGCGGACGGAAAACAGCAATCCCCAAAGACGTGTACACAAGTACACAGCCATATACATAGTGCGCGCGCACTTGTTTCCACTAATGACCTGGTGTGCTCCTGCAGTATTAATCCCGGTAGGGTTCGTTCATTCGTATTCGTTCTTTTTTTTGTCAAGGACATTTGGATTGTTGTTCTGTTAAATTTCCGTCAGAGTTATGTATTTTTTTTTGTTGTGTTCTTCTTTCTGGATAAATACAAAAACCATTGTCAGTGTAGATTACTTAACCACCATTACCATGAAGCGCCGGGCGCGCCGCCAATCCGGGCCACAACTTCCAACAGTATCCTTGCATTCATTCTTTTTCTTCTGAGCTCATTTTGTGTTTATCCTTGATATTGTATCTTTCAGTATCTGTGTTTTTTGTGATGCTGGTGCTGTTTTCGAGGAAAATTTTGTGCCGACTTCTGGAAGTAGTATAGGTACCTAGCTATTGCTAGGATAGGGACGATGGGTTTGGTTTGAAGCGTTTTCTTCTCTTGCAGGACAGGACGAATCATGAGTTTGCTGCTCATTGGGAATGGAAAATAAGGAAATATTCATTTCTTCATTTTCTTCTCGTGCTTCACAGAGTGAAGGAGAGTGTCCTTATTCTAGCACTAGCAATTTATTTTTCGTTTCCTTTAATTTCTGTATTTTTTGTTAGAATGATTCTTTCGTTCCAGCATGTTGGACGTTCGAAGAGGTTTTTTGTCGGTGTATTCGTTTTTTACAATGAATTCAGAAGGAGGGGTATTTCATTTCTTTTATTTTTTCTTATTAAATATTTTATATTTGAAGATTTGAAGAGATACTCTCAATGAACCCAATGGGGAGTTCAATAATGGAATTCAATTATCCCCGGAGGGTGGCGATGGCGAGTGAAGCTATATTAAATTCGAATTGACTCCTACGATGTGGATTTTCGGAAGACTACAAAATCGAAATGAATGGATTGCATTAAGAAAATCAGAATGTCCTGGGATATAATCATCATTGATAGAAATATCTGGTTATTGCTTTTGAGGTATTTCCAGGGATTTCAGATCACAAAGTTCAGTCTCTCGAATCATCATATTCTTCTAAATAAATAAGACTTACCAATTAGTATTGTCCGTCCGATGGTATTGTTTTAATTGAATGTGTATGTGTTTTGCTTAAGGAATTTAAATATAATCTAATTTAAATTAATGGAGACCAAGGGATCTAAGAACTAAGCATTGGGATACCTAATTCGAATTAAAATGAGGCAGACTCTATGAGAAACTTTGAATGGAAATACTCTAAGTGGTTTCGTTCAGATCTAAGAAGCATTTTCGGTTAGTTGGAAAAACACTTGAATCATTTGAATAATTAAATGAAGTTCTTGCTTAACTTCGAGCTTTTATTCTTTCAGGCAGTTTAGTTTTATGAAAAATTGGAAGGATATTTTTAGTTAAATTTAAATCAAAACTTCTTATCAATTTTCGTCATTATATCAATTTTATTTGCTAAGAACATGTAAATATGGTATATACATATAATTAGAATATATCTGCAGAATCTATACATTAATACGTTAACAATTTTTTCGTAGTTCCTTTTTAATATACTTAAACTGAACTCCCGACAATAAAAAATATACCATTTTAAAGCTCATATTAATTAGAAGTGCCATCAGAAGAGATTATGTGAATCCGTAGACTATTTGCATTTGCAAATAGAAAATAGAATCATGGATTCTCCGCGCTTACCTGCATACGATATATAAATTGTGAAATTCGCATTTAATTATTAATACGGGCGGGTCAATAAGTCCGTGACTTTTTGAATTTCTGACCTCTGAAACAGCAATACTGCTCCTGTCAACAGGCATCTGTCAGTTGACTCCTGTCAAAATTTAAACTTGCTGCGTCAGTTAGTTTTTGTTTGACAGCTATTTTTATCAGACTAATCACTAATTGAAAGAGGCCAGGACCGGAACCCGGTTGTCGAGCCGATGATGATGATGATGAATCACTAATTTGAGGAGAAAATGGAAAAAAGTGAATTTCGTGTGCTTATTAAGCATTATTTCTTGCAAAAAAAAAAACCATTACCGAGACCAAGGCTAAGCCTGATAAATACTATGGGGACTCTGCACCATCGATTTCAATGGTAAAAAAGTGGTTGACTGAATTTCGTTGTGGCCGTACAAGCACTGAAGATGCCGAACGTCCTGGACGCCCAGTTGAGGTCTCTACACCCGAAACAATCGAAAAAATTCACGATAATGGTGTTGGCCGACCGAAGATTGAAAGTGCGAGAGATTGTGGAAGCCGTAGGGCTCTCGCATGGCTCAGTGGTTTCAATTTTGAATGATCACTTGGGCATGAGAAAGCTTTCCGCAAGATGGGTGCCGCGTTTGCTCACAGTCGACCACAAACGCAATCGTGTAACAACTTCACAGGAAGGTTTGGCGTTGTTTAATCGCAATATGGAGGAGTTTTGTAACCGTGGACGAAACATGGATCCATCACAACACACCAGAGACCAAACAACAGTTAAAACAGTGGGTTTCTAAGGGTGAATCGGCGCCAAAGAAGGCCAAGGTGGGTTTGTCAGCCAATAAAGTTATGGCGACTGTTTTTTGAGATGCACGCGGGATAATCCACATTGACTACCTTCAAAAGGGAAGAACAATCAATGGGGAATATTATGCCAACTTATTGGACCGATTCAATGACGATTTGAAAAAAAACCGACCTCATTTGGCCAAGAAAAAAGTTCTTTTCGACCAAGACAATGCAAGGGTGCACACATGTGCAGTTGCCATGGCAAAAATCCATGAATTGGGCTATGAATTGCTCCCTCATCCACCCTATTCTTCAGATTTGGCTCCGAGCGACTACTTCTTGTTCCCAAACCTGAAGAAATGGCTTGGTGGAAAAAGATTTGACTCCAATGATGAAGTCATCTCGCAAACAAAGGCCTATTTTGAGGACCTCGACAAATCATTTTTTTTGGAAGGGATAAAAAATTGGAGAAGCGTTGGACAAAGTGTATAGAGCTCAAGGGAGACTACGTTGAAAAATAAAATTATTTTTTATCAAAAAATCTGTTTTATTCCAAAAGTCACGGACTTATTGACCCGCCCTCGTAGTTTCCTCTTTCTTCTGTCTTCTTAACCGCTTCGTAATATCGTGTTTTCTCGTGTATGTGAGACATAGCGGTACTCACAATTGTTATTGAAATTTTACATTTCTGAATGCAGAGGTCATTTAGCAAATGACGAAAGAATATTTACAAAAAAATATTGTTTAAACGGAAGTATTGGATCGGTTGTTTCAAGGAAAAATTATCGATTTAGTTCAATATTTTATTTATTTAAAAAATCCTAAATGAAATAATTATAATTCAGAAACAATATCAAATTATTTAAATATTAATTACTTTCGTAATCCTTGGTCTGGGTTCTGCCGCTGGCGCCAAAATTTAATGTCTAATCTATCAGCCTCGTGGTCGTGGGTAGCATTGGTTGTCAAATATTAATTGACAGTAGGATTGGTGTGCGTTTGGAAGTTCGGCAAAGACGTTGCCAGATCTGTCGCAACACTCCCCCCCAGTATGTCCTCTCGAGGTCCTACTATTTCTTGTTCTTTGAGCCGACGAACATCAAGTACTGCGATTTTTGTAGCTGGCCTTTCGTACACTCCAGCAACAGTTTTGACCAATGCACTTCTCACTCTACCATCAGAACCGACTTTAGTAGCAATGATTCTTCCCTTTGGCCAACAGAATCTAGGACTATCAGGGTCGGCAATGATGACGATATCATCTACTTCGATTGGCTTTACTTCGTCAAACCATTTACAACGTCGAGTTATTACAGGCAGATATTCACGAACCCATCTTTTCCAAAATGCATTTGCGAGTTGTTGAGCGGTTTGCCAATTTCTTCGGAGTTGCACGCCCTCGCTCACACCTTCTAATAATGGCTTAAAACCACTTGAACTGCCGAGCAGGAAGTGGTTTGGCGTCAAAGATTCCTCTTCTTCGTGATGAATCGGAATGTATGTAAGCGGTCTAGAGTTCACAATCATCTCCACTTCCATTAGAGAGCCGCGTAAGAGCTCATCAGTAGGATTGCGTGACGGTAAAACTTTATAGAGTACATCCTTAACAGAACGCACCAAACGCTCCCAAGCTCCTCCCATATGTGGTGAGCTAGGTGGTATGAAACGCCATTTCGTGGAAGAGCTCGTAAATGTATTTGTCATTTTGTTTTTATCAACCAGATTGAAAGCCTCCCTCAATTCACGCTCCACACCCTTGAAGTTTGTGCCATTATCGCTCCACAGTTCAATAGGAGACCCACGTCTGGCTATGAAGTTCCGGATGGCTATTATACAGGAGTCTGTCGATAGCGAATGGGCAACCTCGATGTGAATTGCCCTTGTTGTCAAGCAAGTGATTAATACTCCATACCTTTTTTCACTGCTGCGTCGTGCAGAGACAAGTAAAGGACCAAAATAGTCTACACCAGCGTATGTAAAAGGACGGCAATATGAAGCAAGGCGCGCCTGTGGAAGACATGACATTTTTGGAGGGGACGGTCGAGCACTTTGATTTTTGCAGTATTGGCAATGATCTCGTCGAGTTTTATAGAGAACAACTCTGAGACGTGGAATCCAATATTTTTGCCGTATCTCGTTAACAACTGTTTCGTGATTACAGTGATGGTACCTTAAATGATAATCAAGAAGAATCAATTGAGTAATATAATGATACCTGGGCAAAATTATAGGATCATCTCTGTTTTCGAGGGCCACTCTTCCGCCAAGTCGAAGTAAGCCATTGTTATCCAAATAGGGTGAAAGCTTATATATGGGACTAGATTTCTTAATAGCGTTCCCTTTTGATAGCATCCAGATCTCATCCATGAATTCGTCACATTGTGCCTTTTTGCACAAAACTATCTCGGCATATTGAATCTCGTTTTGCGAGATAGGTTTACGTTTTACGACATCAACTTTAAGGTTCGGATTACGTTTTGATTTAAGTATTTCTTCAATGATCTTTTCTTTCCAAAATCGAGAATAATTGATCACTTTTGACATGACTTTCAGCAATCCTTTCCATGAAGAGAAGCGTTCGGGTTCAATGGCAATAGAACACTTACCAACCAAACCGTCGTCGTTACCATGAAAACCTATGTATTGAGCGCGAAGTTCCTCGTCTATTGTTTTACTTTTGTTATCTTCTTTTGGCCATTCACTTGAATTAAGTTTCAAGAAAGATGGCCCATTTAACCATCGACTGCTTTTTGAGAAATCAGGAATCCGTTGCCACTTCGTTGCTTCGTCTGCTACGTTTTCTGCCGTTGGAATCCATCGCCAGTCGGATATTTCTGTCAACTCAAGTATCTCGCTGATGCGAAAGGCTACAAACTGTTTGTAACGACGGTGATCAGAACGAAGCCAAGACAGTACAGTACGCGAATCTGACCAGAATGTTAGTTTAGAAATTGGAATTGAATGGGTGGCTAGAAGGTTTTTAGCCAATCGGGCTCCAATGACTGCAGCTTGAAGCTCTAATCGTGGAATCGACATAAGCTTCAATGGAGCTACTCGAGTCTTACATCCCAGCAAAACACAGTCCACCAGATGTCCATCGGTGCTTCTTAGGTAACTGACAGCCGCGTAGCCATCTTCACTAGCGTCCACAAACGTGTGAATCTCAAACTTGGGAACATTTTTGAAATCAGCTCTGACGTAACATCTTGGTATTTTCATGGCTGTCACCTCAGGTAGCAAACGAATCCAATGCAGCCACTTCGAATATTCTTTATCGTGAATGAATTCGTCCCATGCACAACCAGAACGCCATATTTCTTGAAAAATTATCTTGGCATACATGACATAGAACGCAAGAATACCTAAGGGGTCAAAAATTGTCATTAACAAACTGAGAACCTCTCTTTTAGTAGGCCTTTTTTCGCCTCGAAGTACATCCTCATTCTTATAGCGATTTGAAATTTTAAAAACGAAACTATCATCAGATGTTGACCACCACATCCCAAGCACCTTTTCTGTGGCAAGTTCTCTTTCGGAACTTAAATTAATTGTGTCGACAAATTTTGTATTGAGTGCACTTAAAACCGTCTTAGAGTTTGATACCCAGTTCCGGATTTGAAATCCACCTTGAGAGTGAACGTAGTGCACATCACGAGCAAGTTGAATTGCCTCCTCTTCACTATCAACGCTATCCAACATGTCATCTACATAATGGTTATGCAAAATGCTCTGAACTGCTCTAGGAAAACGATCTTGGAACTCTTTGGCATTAAGGTTTTTAATGTACTCAGCACAACTTGGCGAACAAGTTGACCCAAAAGTCATTACCAACATAACATAAACTGATGGTTTTAAAGCACCCGGTTCAAACCAAAGGAAACGTTGATAATTTTGATCTTCTTTTCGAATTTTTATCTGGTGATACATCTCAGCTATATCTCCTCCGATTGCTACTCTCCTTTGCCGAAACTTTCGGATCGCAGAAACCATAGGTGTTAGCTGGTCCGGACCTTTCAAAAGCATACTATTTAAGGATACTCCATCAACTTTAGCGGCAGCGTCCCATACTAGTCTGATTTTTCCGGGTTTATTTAAGTTGATCACTGGAAAGATAGGTAAGTACCAACATTTCTTGGTTTCGACTTCACTCGGGATCAATTTTCTTGAATATCCCTTGGCTACGTAATCTTCAATTTTAGATTGCAGCGTGCGACTTAGATCGGGATTTCTTAACATTTTTGATTGAAGGCACTTGGCTCGTCTTAGCGCCATTGGAAAACTGTCTGGGTGAGGCATGTTGTCATGTTTCCAGAGTAAACCAGTCTGGAACCGGTTTTCTATTCTATGCGTTACTTTCTGCAACATGTCGTAAGCGTATTGGTCTTCTCTTGAAACAAGCAAATCCTTATTGCAATCAACATCTAAATTATCTAAGCAAATGTAGTTTTTTACGATCTCGAGCAGCTCATCATTTCCGGAAATCTCACAGTCGCACATTTGGAACACGTGGTTAGCCGTGATAAGTTCCGAAGATGGATTATTGCCTGATTGACCTTTTAATGTCCAGCCTAAACGTGTTTTTTCTGCCAGTGGTTCATGGCATTCACCTTCTTTAGACTTAAGGCTTACTCCAAGTCGGCAGTTATTAAGACCAATGAGAAGTTTCGGTTCAGCATTTGTATACGACCTTATAGGAAGACCTCTTAGGTGCTTATACTGAGCCTGCAAGAAGTTGACATCAAGTGACTGCAGTGGTAAATTCAGATTTTTTACTGTGTGTACATCTTTGAGTGGAAATCTGACTGAATTATCCGTTTCAGATATTTCAAGGTCAAACACCATGGAATCGTCTTCATAGCGATGGGTATTTGAGGTCCATCGAAGACATAATGGTTGAGGAACACCCTTGAGGTTTAAATCGTACATCAAACTCTCATCGATAAGTGTCAATGATGATCCTTCGTCAAAAAACGCGAATGTAGGAATTTTAACTCCTTTTCCATGCAGAGTAATTGGTAAAACTCTGAAAAGAATACGTGTTTGCTTGTCATAATGAGTGTTCATACGTGAGGGTGCCGGACCTATTTTTACTGAAGATTCCTTGTGAAGGATAGGATGATGAAAAGAACGACATCCATTTACACCACATAATGTACTTGATGTACAAGCCGCTGGAAAATGATATTTGAGACATCTTCTACAGAGTTTATTGCTCCTTAGTGCATTCCATTTATCTGCTCTTTTCATTCGTAAATATGTGCTACACTTTTCAACACCTTGGCAATCACCCTTACAAATAACACAAGATTCAGTATCCACAGCATTATGTTGTACAGTGTGAGTATTGAGCGCTCCTCGCCGACGAGCTTTGTTTAAAGTGCTTGGAATAATTATGCTGTTTGCACCTTCTGCAAGTTGAAGCAGCCATTTACTAAAATCATCCAATGTGCAATTTTTCAAGGTTAGTTTGTGCATTCCCCAAAATGGTCCTAAAAGTCCAGGTAACTTCGAGGCCAATTCTTGTTGAAGTTCAGGGTTGCACAGGTGATTCACCAAACCAGAAGCTTTCATGGTAGCACATATATTCTGTACATCTAGTGCAAAGTCAACTATTGTTTCTGGACGATTTTCTTTAGGTGCTGCCATTTCTTTTATTTGCGACAGTAGGACATCTATTATTAGTTCAGGTCTGCCAAACTTCATCCGTAATGTTGATATTATTTGCGTCACACAGGTTTCATGCAGCAATAAGTTTCTCACTGATTTTCGTGCCTTCCCTTCCAAAGCTTGTCGAAGACGAAGTAGGTTTTCCGGATCTGAAAATCCACATAGCTTAGTTGTTTGCTCGAATGTGGCCACAAATAAGGGCCATTCTTCTGGGTCCCCATCAAATTTAGGAAGTTCTTTTGATATTCCTTTACGAGCCGCCAGCTGTTCACGAGTAATAAGTCGTAAATCATTTAAACCAATATTTGATTTAGAGGCATCATCTTTTTCCCGCACGGCGCTAGTTGCGTTTGTTGAAAGCATTCCAGGTGCCATCCAATCACTTGTATTCGCGTTAATCATTTGGTTAGACGTTTTGATCTCTAAAGCAAGTAGTTTTTCTAAGATCTGCTGTAGCAGTGGGTCTTGGTGAGACGCTCCAGCACCGACAGTAGATGACCGAAGCAACGTCGCATTTGTGCTTTCTGCACCAGGTGCACCTTTAAACATTGATTTAGATGGATGTGATGCCTTTAGCCAGCTTTCAACTTTTGAACTTTCACTTTCCTCGTCCGATGATGAAATTTGGTCTTCTTCCTCTGCTAGTTGGGCGATTAGATTTCTTTGCTTGGTTAGTAGTTCCTCCCTTTGCTTCAAAATTAATTGTTGATCTTGCAATAGTTGCAATTCAGCGTTTATCCGCCTAACATTAGTAGAAGAAGCCTTTGAAATCTGAGAACGCGCACGCTTGTTAATTTTCTTGGGTGCAGATATTCCATCAAGTCTTTGATTGTCACCTTTTGTTGGAGCAGCGATCTCATAACTACCCAAATTTACGCGAGTGGCGTCTATTTCATCGTGTTGTTTACGACTTTCAGATGTCAGGGCTTGTCGTCCCTCCAAATCATCGTTAGCTAAGTCATCTTGACAAGAATGAGCATCGGGAAGTGGACCACTGGTGACCACACTTAATGGATTTGTCGAATTTTCCGTAACAGATAAGGAGAATGAAGAGGTTTGCGGAACAAGATCGCCGACGAAAGAACGTGAATCTCCATCGTTAAGAGACATACGGCGCTCCTTATGCACTTTATCCAATTTCCCTTCACTCTTCGATTTATCTGATGCCTTCTTTGGATTACACGGTGTTTGTTGAGATGCTAGTAATCCACTTGAAAGCAGCCTGGAACAATGGGTACATCGCCAATCACGATGGGCTACCGAAGAAGTCACTCCAACACATATGTAGTGATACCAGCCATCGCAATTATCACAGCGAACCATCCGGAGATTATCTACTTTGTTGCACAGAAGACAACTATAAGTCTTCTCTTTAGATCCATTATTTTTGGGGGCCTTCGGCGGCATATCACCAGAAAGATTTTTTAAAATTGTTGTTTCAAGGAAAAATTATCGATTTAGTTCAATATTTTATTTATTTAAAAAATCCTAAATGAAATAATTATAATTCAGAAACAATATCAAATTATTTAAATATTAATTACTTTCGTAATCCTTGGTCTGGGTTCTGCCGCTGGCGCCAAAATTTAATGTCTAATCTATCAGCCTCGTGGTCGTGGGTAGCATTGGTTGTCAAATATTAATTGACAGTAGGATTGGTGTGCGTTTGGAAGTTCGGCAAAGACGTTGCCAGATCTGTCGCAACAGGATCATTAAATGAACTTTACGTGAAAGTATATCATATCATTTATTTTAATTTCTTGTGCTCACTGATTAAATATAAATACAAATGGTCGAAATTTGACCACAGGCGATACTAGTTCATATTAAAACAGAACAAGACACTAGAAGCTTTACCAAGCTAGATTATATCAGCTTCACATAGTTAACCGATAAACTTATATATTTAGGGCTTTTTAGTTAAAAAATAAATTGCAAATCAAGTAATAATTGAAAACGTTTACATTGTAAAAGCATTGCGATATTAAACGACAGTTAAAGTACTTGCTTACTTATTTAACAGGAGCCTGATTAAGAAAGAAGCTTTTCCTGAAACACGTCAGCCTTACATCCTCTACGTTGCCGAGAACGCTGCTTTCAGTTTCCCAGACCAAACTCTCCGACATCCACATTCCACAATGGCTTTTATCTATTCGAACTCCTCACACACTGGACTGCAATTTCCTTGACATTATGTGCTCTTGCAGCATTTGTCATTTTCTCGAAAAAGGCACTTCTGAAAAACATTTTTACAATGATGAGTAACGTTTTGAGGAAGTTGTTGGATCGATGTAAGGCTGAAAACACACCGGATAAAGCAAAACGTGTTTTTTTGTTTCGTGAAACAAGAGAACATTATTTCTTATGAGAGTGAACACACCAAAGAAAACGAAACAAAACACATGTTTTTTGTTTGAAGTGTTTCGATGGTGGTTGTCGAAAATACATGCTATTGTATACGAGTAACACACACCGAATGCAACAAAACTGTTTCGAACAAGGGTCGTTGACGATAATTGCATACTTTCTTATGGCGCAACACACACCAAATGAAACAAAACATAAAAACAAAAGCAAAACAGAAAAACATGTTTCGTTGCCGATAGCTGACCTATTGTTTTTTGCAAAACGAAATTTGGATTCCGTTCTTTTTATTTTCTTCTTTCGTTGCACTTTACAGATTTATTTGCTTCTACGTTTACTCTGTGCTCAAATTTTAAATAAATATGAAAAATGTAGATGGAGAGAAGTTCATTTTTTTTTAATTAAGGCAATAAGCCCTATCTAGTTATAATTATAAAAATAAAGAACATGCCAATAAACTTACTATTGATAAGCTGTGGATTGCTACTTCCTGCTATGACATTTGAAGATTAGCAAGATTAAAAGCTTTTCTCTTTTCTTATAAATAAACATATAATGTCTGTTTTGTAAACACAAAATTGTTATTTGTGTTTACTTGCCGTAGAGTTATAATCTTTCAGTCGGAGTTAAGCTTTGACGATAGTTCGTATTTTGTTTCATTTCAACGCACACCAAACGAAACAAAAAAACAAAACGTTTTGTTTTGTTTTATTCTGTTTCGCTTGGTGTGTGTTCAAATAAAAAATGTTTTTTTGACTATCGAATAAAAAACGTTTTGCTTTATCCGGTGTGTTTTCAGCCTAAGTTTGTTGAAACTTGAAATCGTTCACTTGGTCTTGTCTTAATTTCCTTTAAGACCAACAAATTTCTTCTACATACTCTTCAATCACCATGATGGACACTTATTACGAAAAATTGGGAACGTCAGATGATGTCGAAATTATCCTCATACCCCAATAGCTGCCCTGTTTTTTTTTTTTTTTTTTGAATATAGTGTTAACGACAGCTGTGTACACCATCTGCTGTGTTTGCAGAACAAGTTAAATGATAGCTCACCTCCTTGCTGAAGCTATTCCTTATGTTGTACGTTTCACTGCGTATTTTTCGTTTTGTTTTTATAATTCACTCGTGTTTATTAAAACCTTTATAATGGGAAACTACGGAGAGAGAGAGAAAGGAGATATCTATTAAGACAGTGGTCTTCACTGTTTGCAAATTGAAATGGCAAGGGAAAACCGTGCGTGTAGATAATTCCATAATATACGGTACGTCCAAAATTCAGCATCGGAGTGAACTGCTGAGCTTTCCTAGCGTATCTATAGGGAATCACGGGTGAACTGATTAAAGGGAGGAATGGAACTAATTACTTGGAGTAGGCATTGCTTGTAAAAGGAGCAAATATTTTCCAATGTCATAAGGCACAGCTGGATAAGTTACCGGGAGCCCGCTTGCGGTCATCATTATATAGATTTCCTAACGATATATGCGGTTTGAAGTTTAGTTTCGGCTGGAAACTCTTTTTCAGGATCTGGTGCAATGTGAAGATTTGATCAATAGTTGATCTGCTGAGATAGAAGTCGAATTAGTAACTGGTTGCAAAACCGCTGAAGAAGTTCTCACGTTTGATGTTAAGTTATATAAAACTTTTAACAAGGATATACCTTGATTGCTCGATATTTCTTGCAGGAAAAAGGGTCTTCAACAGCAAGTTCACTAAGTACACAGTTGTTTGACTTCTTTTTAAAATCCCTTTTCTTGCTTGATACTTTTCTCTCGCTGTTCTTGTTTAGTGCTGTAGCATTATTCCCTCTGCATCTTTCAAAACTTTGAATATATTCATCGTCATCATATTATGAGTTCTTTTTCTAGACTGTACTCGTATGATAGGCTACAATAGCTTCGGATATGTGTCGTTGATAATATCGCGGTATTGTGTTACTGTTTTCAACGTCTCCGGTAGTTAAATGCACAGTAGAGAGCTTGTCGTTTATATGGCCTCTAGTCTAAGCTAGTTAGGTTAGGCTGACTTAATTGTCAACAGGAGAGCCAACACATTTAGACCACATTTTATCTTGAAGACTTTCCCCCTAATCTTTTGGTGATCTTGGGTTCGGTTATCAGCCGTTGCAAAAAGTTTTTTAGTTGTGCACTGTCTCTAACGAGGAATTGACAAATTCTCCAAGAGTATCTGTTGTCATGAAAAGTGGCGCTTATTAGCCGTTTGGAATCGGCAGATAATAATTGAAGTTCCCCTCCATTCCTGGCAACACGCACGTTGAAATAGTTGAGAGTTGTAAGTCACTAGGTCCTGGTTCTCTTGGAGCCGTTGCATTACCATGAAGTAATTGTAATACCTATATGTACCTTATCTGGTAATAAAGGTATCATTATTTTTTTGGCAAGCTTGTCAGTAAAGAAGAGTAAAGTTTGTGTAAATGAGTTCAATATGAGGGAGTGGCCAATTTCTTTTTTGATCTACTGCGAGAAGGTTTTCAGATGAATAGCTGTGTTTCCAGAGTGTTGTTTGCTGCTTCAGATTGTTAGACATCCAACTTCACAATTTCAACTGTTCAAATGTTATACTTTACCACACTGTTACACTATCAAACTATCACACTTCTACTATGTCACACGTTCAACACATCGTACTAGCTTCTTCACCACTTTCCAAAACTGCCACCCGTTAAACAGAATATTCCCAACATTATCATACTTTCACACTTAAATTTTAATGCTTTCCTACTTTCCTTTAGCCAGTATTTTAAATTTAAAACATGTCTACCCTTAAAATCATGGTGGACTCGTGAAGTGATTATTTCCATTTGATTTATTTCTTCTTGCCTTCAAATAAACCTTGCGTAGAAAACCAGAACACAAAATTTAGTCATTTAACGAGCCACCAACAACTCATCTTTTCTCTAACTCTCCTGCCATAGGGAGCTCCATGTGTGCTTTATTAAAATGGTTATCTTTATTACTTTTATAACCTCTTAATTTAAAGTCGTTATCTTCAATCTTTTGTGGGCACTTGAATTAACTTTAGCACCAACAACACTTCAAGGATAGAGAGGATCCCACTTTCCCAGCATAGGATTCAGTAAAGTATTACATAAATTTATATATTTGTCTAGTACACATATTTATCTTTAAGACTTGGTATCTTTCCTCATAGACAATAAGGTTCGATCCATTCGAAAACAGCCTCTTCCTCGTTCATAAAATCTATAATGGCAGTTTTATGCTGTTAAAACAAACATTTTGGAGTTTATTAATATCGTGTCCTTATGTTTGTGTGTGTTTGTAACACTTTCAAAATAACACCACATGGACGATCAAAGTCGATTATCGGGTCGGAATATTGTTATCATTAAAGGCTCCTTTTCAATTTTCCTCAAATGTAGGTATGTTTTTTATTTATAAAGCAATTTATAATGCAAACATGAATCCGGAAAAGATTTAAAACAAACACAAAAATATTAAATAAAGGTTTTGGGTCTTGTTATTCGTATTTTATTTGAGATTCCTTTAGGATCTCGTTTGTTAATTTTATTACTATGTGTGTTCTGTTGTTAATAAGTTTTTGTTGTGACTGATTAAATACAAAATATTGCCCCAAACTATCAACTATCTTTTGGAGAATTTTTTCTTAAATATTTTGAATGCCTTGGAACATGCGCAGGAATTATTACTATTAAGAATTAATTAATTAATTTCTTATAATTAATTAACACTTTAGACTTGTTTCTTACCTCTGACCCTGACTGTATTATTTTCTCTAGCTACAGTACTAAGACATTTTTCATGCAAAAAAAAATTATGATTATTTTCAAGGGGCTTTTAAAAATGTTTTATTGAAACATGGATTGTATTAGAGAAAAAATTTCAAGTGCACAAAATTGCCGTATGATTTCTAAAAAATCCGAATTTACATCAACAAAGTTTGAAAAATTGTTTAATTATTTAAATTAGAAATTTTCGTAAAATTTCTTTAAAAAAACTTGTATATCGATTTTAAATGTTTAATAATACATTTAAGGAAATAATTTAAAAACTAATCGTTCACTCAAGATATTGATTTAAAAAAAAAAATAATTTTTATTTCTGAAAAATTCAAAAATGATACGAGTAGTTTCGAAAATTTATGAAAATATTTTTTCAATTTCTTGTATAAAAGTGTTGATCAAGATCGTTTGAGCCGTTAATGAGAAAGTCGAAAATAAAACAACGGTTCTTTGGCAGGTACCGTTATTAAAAAATATTTCTCAAATTTTTTGTTAACCAAAATTTAGTCCCAGCTCATAATAGCGCAGTTGATTGGCAAAGCCCTTTTTAAGAATGATAAAGGTTCTATGACAGAAAACATTAAAACACCTTAAAAAACCTTAAATACCAAGTTTGAAGAAAATCACTTCAGCGGCTTAGGATGCAGATCGAGGTACAGACATTCTGTTACGGTAAAATTTATCGCAACAATGACTGGCCTTCGTTTCCTTTCTATAATTCTTTTCTTTGGTTGAGGCTGCAAAATTCTGGCGAGGTTGAGGGCAACCATGGTATCATCAACTATTGGTGTACTTAGTCAGCATTTTGCAAAAGCGACAAATACAGGTTTGGAGCAATCCTTCGAGTGAAACAGTTCCAAAGATTACTAAATGAATACTTTGACATGTTAACGGACGGTCCCATGTAGCGAAACTAATGCCAACGGATGAGCTGAAGAGGTAACGAGTCAGGCTGACTGTTACCTATTCAAAATTAAACAACAAAACATTATAAATTTTAACATCCTAAAATAACGTAAATTCCATTTGTAAGCAAACGGGTCCCTAACGATTAAAGTAGTTCTTAGATTCATATCGTAAAATTATTAATTTGTCTTTTCTAGAAATAAGAAAAAAGAGGTCCACTTGAGTATTGAATTTAGCTCGTGTGTTGAGATAATGCTTTCATCTTATAATTATTATTTAGTTGGTAACGATGAATTCGCTTTTCGAAACACTCTCGCGAGTATTTAATTGTAACTAGGAGAATGCCTAGAAAAAGGTTTTTTCTCGGTTTTTTTCTTTTTGGTTTTCTCGAGAAATTTAGTTAAGAGTAGTCTGAACTTGGCCATTACGATTCGGCAAGTTTTGGAAAGACGCCCAACAATTTGCTGAATCCGTGAACGTTGGTGTGAGTCAAAGTTTCGTTTGAGATTCAACAACGGCGGTTTTCTGTGAAACTAAGAACGTTTCCAGGAAGCCGCTGTCCCGTGACCCATGATCGCGAAAACGATTGGCTGGATGTGGATAATGGAATGATCGAGGGAGGAAGTAAAGGTATTTTAGCGTTCGTTTTAGAGTTCGTTTTTCAGAGAGCTTACCAAGCGAGAAAAAAAATAGAGAAAAGAAAATAAAGATTCGAGGAGTGAGGTCAGAAGGAATAGGAGAAGTTAGAGCAACGTTAATCTTTTAAAAACCAAGGTAAGTAAATCAAACATTTTGTCCAAATATATAATTTTACTGTTCCTGTATTCAAAATTCAACCCTTATTTCTGGGAAATCGAGAAAAATAAGATTGGCCATGACCGTTTCTTCATTTATATTTTTATGTTTGAATAAAAGCAAACTTCTTTCTAAGTATATTTGATGGTTTATAAAAATCTGTTAAAAGCAAATGTTGCACATAGCACATTATCAAAATATTACGTTTTCAAAAAAAAAAAAAAATGCACGACGAGGATAGCACGAACTTGCTCTTATGTAAACGACTAAGAATTTCAAAAATGAATGTTATCAGAGAAAAACTGTTCATAAGCATAAAATTCATTTTTTAACTGACTAAAACTACCCCTTTAGTAGTTGGAGCTAAAAACAGGATACCATGTGATTCAAGCAAATATTAGAGATTATGAAAGAACACAAATTATAAGTCTGTACTGGTGTCTTTAAAAATTAAGCTTTTATGAACAAAATTTTTAAAACGTTTTTAAGAAACAAATGTTGGTGCGCCAATTTAATGTTTGTATTATTGTTCGAATAACAATTAAATTTAGAAACAAAAATATTGAGTCGTTTCTGAGATATCGAATTTTTTTAAACTTTTTAGAAGATTCTCTATAAAAAATTTCATTAAAATCCGTTTTGTCGATAATGAGAAATTCTAAATTTGAAAAAATGGTTCTATGGTAGGTAGAGTCAGTAATATCTACATAGATTTAATTTTTTTTTATTTGATTATAGATCGTAAAAATTAATCAAAATACAAAAAATCGGAACCGTTTTCAAGCAAAATACGATTTACGAAAACCACTTTTTAAGATTTGTATGGAGGGTACCGTTAGTTTTAGGTAAAATAATTTTTTTTCTTACATCTTATAATCTTTATTAAAAAAAATTTATTTATCAAGTCTTAAAAAAATCGAGCATGGAGTTTTCGAAATATTGAGTTTTGATTTTTTTTAAAATCCAAACATTTTTTTTTTTAAATTTGTATAGGTACACAATAATATTGAAACTACTGGGAAGCCTTAACATAAAAAAATAATCAAAATCGGTGGTACCGTCTTAGAGAAAATCAAAAACAAATAAAAATGGTTCCATGGGGGGTATCAAAAATAACCATTTTTTGAAAAAATTTTTGAACCATTTAAATCTGTGGGATAGTTTTTGAGAAAAAAAATATTTATGAAATTTCGAAAAAATATTCGTATGGCAGGTACCGTTATTTTTGGTCTTAAAAAAAAAGAAAAATACGTGTGGGGGGAAAAATCAAAACCCATACATACCAAGTTTGAAGAAAATCAGCCGAGCCGTTTAGGCTGTAGTCGAACCGACAGACAGATAGAATTGCGAGACCCACTTTTGTATTCTTCGCTTTCATCGTAATAATATCAACTTTGATTAAAATTAAATGTAAAATTAAACATGTAAAATATATATTTTTAAAATTTTTCAGGATTTTCTGATCCAAACCAATTGTACTGTGTTCCAGATCAATATATGCAATTTTTTTTTTTCAACTTTAATATAGTTTTTAACTGAAGAAATTTGTTTTTCATAAAAATTAGATGTATCATTGTTTTTATATTATTTTTTTTAATTCCGGCAGGTACCGATCTTTGTAATCTTATAAGTTTGTTATTCTTTTCTTTTTTTTTTTCATTGCATTGATCTCATTCTAATAATTACAAGTAAGCACTAGTTTATAAGAAATTGTACTGTATAAATTAAAAAAAAAAAGTTTCGAAAAACGATAACTACCAAGTTTAAAAACAACGACGGCTTCGTTAAGTCTGAAGTTGAACAGACAGTCTACAGTGAGAATCGAAAGTCCAATTTTTTCTTCTTCCCTATTGTCTCAATTTTCTTCTCTTTTATAATGCATATATGTACATAATATATTTGTAACTTTTGAAGCCTGACAATATTTTAAGTAGGCCTATTCTTAATGAATTTATTGATTTTTTTAAATAACGATTTCTGAATAATTAAGGCAGAAAAAATATGCTGAGATTTTTTTAGAACCTGGTGTGATTTTAAAAATCTCATCTAGAATTACTATTCTTAAGAAGCGTTTCAAAAACTAAAATAATATTATATATTTCTAAGAAGTCGTAAATGTTTTAACCAAAATCTGTTAAATTTTACAAGGAAATGTCAAAAACAAGGTTCTCTCTATTTCCCTAACTGTTGTCCAAAAATATCCCTTTCGATAGATTAGGAACCCTCAACTTTTTTGCTGTATTCCTCTTTATCCCAACAATATCAGCTTCTTCTTACACTTTTGTTGTCAGAAAGTCGTCTGCGTAAACCAGATATTTGAGGTGTGATTGCAGAGTCCACTATTAACATTAACAGTAACAATAATGGTGAGAGTATACAGCCTTGTTTGACCCCACTTTGGATTTCAAACTCCCCTGACAATCTTTTCTTATTCAGAACGTTTGTGCAGTAAGAGAATTGCCATAGCTTTATCAGAATTTCATAAAAATATGCATTTGCTTGATTTTGAAGTATTTCAACAAGAAATTGTGAAAAACTAAAAATGAAAATTTTTATTTATTGACGTGACCGTTTTCTACGATTTTTAATTGGATCTTAATACAAAATATTAATCTATTATTGACCTACAGTCCGCTTTAAAAAGATCGGAAAAAAATGTATTAAATGGTGACATTTCGTGCAAAATCGAATACAACAATCCCAATATCCAGCTCTGTTGCCTAAAACAGCCATGGCTACTAGTCACTTTTAATCATATCCTATTTTAGTATTGCTCGCACTGTGGCAATTATTTTAAAAATTGGTATATTCGTAACTCCAGAATAACTCGTCCGTGAAGGCAGATACTTTAATTAAATTAAGGTAGATATTTTAATAAATTTAAAAAGCCATAAAATGATAAAAAAAAACAAATTCCTAACTACATTATGCGCACTCGTATGTTGGCATAGTTTATTTGAAGTAAAAAAAAATCTGCTCTTTATTTTTATATCCCGTGGAATTATTTTTTGTCTTCTCAATATTCCCATCACTAAAAATAGATATACTTCACAGGCATCAACCTCACTCTCACTCAACCCAGAATCAAGAATAAACGATAATAAAATTATCGTACCCCAAACAGTTTCGAGTCTTGTCATAGCTCATTCTCTTAGTCGGCTTAATGACCGATGGATGTCTGTCATATATATTGCCACATCACATTTATATCGCCCTTTAAGTGTCGCGCATTTTGCCTGATTGATTCTTGGAGGAGCGCCAGCAGGATCCACATCCCTCTCTGTCATGTGCGTGTAATGACGAGTGTGATGAATCGGGACATAACTTCTGTGACTTGAAGCGATTCTTTTACAAACAAGCTTCTTCGGTTCTTCAGAGGAAATAGATAAGACCGACTAACTGAATATTTTCACATCTGTGCTAAAGCAAAAAAAAAATCAAACAAAACTCGCAAATGTTTAAAACAAAGCGATACGCCCGATTTAAATGCACGAGACAATAAAAATAAGAGGCGAAGCGATGTCTGACGAAACGAAAAGTTGTTCAGGGCTGGATTTGTTCTTATAGAATTGCTCTTACCTACTTTTTATTATTGGGGTAAGTAGCACTGAGTACATATTTATCGATTTCTTATATGAAATTGGTATAATTAAGCAATTCCAAAAATGTGGATTTTGTCTTTTAGTCACTTGAAGCCCTGTTATCCTGTTACACCCAAACTAAAAAAGGCTTTTAAAATTGGAGGTCCAAATTCCTCTGTCTGAAGCTATAATTCCAAGAGTATTGTCTTTTTTTTTTAAGAAAAAGCAATACAATTTGATATTCAATCGTAAGCGCCATTAGTGCTCTCTAGTAAAAGTTCATTCAAAATAATATCCATGGATATGCCAATGCCTTTTATTATAGTTTATTTTTTTACTTTCAAGAAAAAAGTATCAATTTCACAGATGGTTACGATTTTAATGGATTAAAGAACCTCAACCCTCAAGCCATAAAATGTGATATTACATCAAAGGATGGTTAGAGTTTAAGAGAATTAATTTCCTTTAAATGTTCTAAGGGCGCGAACATTACGGTTGAATTACTTAAAGGTAGGAATGGAACTGGCTATTTCACTACAGGACTGTTTATTAAAGGAACGACAAAATAACGAGAGACATTGCGAAGGTGCTTAGGAGAATTAAATATTTGAACGATATTAATATCTCCAATCGTCTTAAAGACTCGTCCTGAATACAATCCACAATACTTAAAAGTGAGTCGACGGACCTAGAAATTACTTAATTATTTATTTCTCCAGATTTATTACCTTCGTGAGGTTCCCCTAGCGGGGCATAGGCCCTCCACTTCTCATACGTACCATCGTGTACGGTTTCTGAAGATTGTACCGAAGCGTTCTATGCTACTCCACTTTATTTTACTTTTGTATCATCTAAATTACTAGTAAGAATTGTACTTCACTACATTCAATTTACATGCACCACGGACACTACGAAATCCACAAAATTATTATTTTTCGTTCATTACCTATACAGTTCACATTCAGTCTTTACTAGAAATGTAATATGAGAACCTCCTCGGATGAACGAAAATTACCTCTTCGGTCTAGAGCTGTGTAAATCGTTCATTTCAAATGATCGAATTGTTCAACAATCGATTACGAAAATGATCCGACCATTTCAATCGATCGATCATTCGATCATTTTCATTTCACTGAAATGATTCAATACTGTTTCTATTCGATTTTAATTTCGATTTTGATGATAACATTGACTTGTGGCTTTGATAGCTCTCACAAAATACTCTATTATTGTAAGCCATAAATTGCCAAATAACATCGAATGAAGGCTACTTTATACATGGATTAAAAAATGTCAAAAAATTCAAGAAAAAGAGATTTTATTTGTTGCTTCGGAAAAGAGGGCTTTCGGCTAACATTTGGTACGAAATACTCTTTGTACGTCATAACTGAATGTGTCCTCTATTCGTCAAGTCATAAACTGTCAAATTCCATCAAAGGATGGCTACGATGTCGATGGATTAAGAAACGTCTAAAAATCCACATTAAACATACCAGATTCTGATACATCAAATAACATCAGTTCAACCCAACAATTGTTTTTGCGGCCTACAACATCAACAACCAACTCGATCAATCATGTTCTTCAATGCCGAGTTCAACCCAGAAATTCCAGTCCGCATTTATAATCCACATTGATTGAATCAGAACAAATGGAATCGAGTAAATCATGGTTAATCGAGTTAACTGATATCGAAAATCAAGACTCATTGAAATGATTGAGATTGAAATAGAAAATCGAGAATCCAGAATCGAGAATTATCTAAATGATTGAGATTGAGATCATCAATACTTTTCGATGATCGGATCAAAAAAATCGAATCGATCCTGATTGACACAGCTCTGTTCGATCAAACGCAACGTCAGACGAAATATTGAAATTTGATTTTATTTATAATTTCTAGATGTAGTTCAGCTAAAGGCTTCCCTCCACTAGTGATAAGGGCACCTTGTTCGAAGAAAAACTTACAAATTAGTAATTACCACCAAGAGTTTTGGTACCTGCCCAGCTCAGAGCGAAAGTCTGCTATGTCCAGTGCAACCAAGAACATAGTGCCTGCTGAATAGTGTTGTATCTGTTGATACAATACATATCACCAAGGACATTGTAGGTACCTAACGGTACTAGAGTCCAGACGACCAGAATACCAAAATCCAGTTAACCACATACCAAAATCCAGATAACCAGAATAACAGAATCCAGATTCCGGAACCAATCGTGTATCGGCTGATAAGTCCGGCGGCCGAATGCGATCATATGTATGATTTGTTATAAGCTTAAGAGTTGTTTTAAATAAAGATTTTGCAACAATGTTTTAAAGACCTGTTACTTTGAAGTGCAAGTGGGGGTGATGGCGTGCTTGAGTAGTTTAAGGCATGTCCGGAACTCTGCTGGTGTTACTGCGGATGCACAATCCATGCACTAATGTGTATGGGTGCTGAAGCGGTAATGCTGGTTTGATGTTCTGATGGGCTCGTCCATCGATTTATCGGTGGGCCGGTATTGCTACCTAGCACAAAGCTGTCACTTTCGGTTCCTATTGACCGCCTCGCGGTGCCTGTGGATAGGTTACTGTAATAGTAACTGAACTAACTTGATAGGAACATTCTGGACGGTGCCCTTAAGGTAGGAATCCGCTAAGGAGTGTGTAGTACCTCACCAGAGGGGTGCACATTCTTAGTTGTGGTGTCTGCCTCGACTATAGCTGGGTGTGTGCATATCTGAGGCTGACAGGCCCCGAAGTTTTGCAGGAACTTCATCTGTAAGTGACCTTATTGGTGGCGAAGCTCGACCGGAAGCTATATTCTGGCACCATGGGAGATAGTGCCAAGGAATCTGAGTGCTATAGCGTACATCTTTTGGCTCTCTTATTCTATCTTCGGATAGAGTGCAGCTGTCGCGTTCGTGCTCTCTTTCTGAGACTATCTATGAGGTAGGCCCCCTAGTGGGAGTATCGTGTTGGCTTGATTTATTCCGAATGCGGAAACACATGGTTTCCAAGCGTGCCTGGATTCAAGAGGTGTTAGATAGACCTCGCCTCCTAAGCAAGAACTGTGTTCCGGCAAGCGAAACCCCGACTGGAATGTAAAAATCAGATCACAAGATACATCGAAGCTCTTTCTGACTCTTCCCCAGTTGAGCTGATTCCTCTTTTACCGTTCTTGCAAGTACGTCTCGGTCAGCCTGCGCACTCGTCTGCCTGTGTTCGTAAACGTGTTCAGTTTCATCGCTTGGCTCGCAATGGACTCTTCGTAAAATAGATTCAATGGGTACCTAATCCGTTGTCGCATGAAATATTTAATAGGGGATACGGTTGGGCAAGAAAATCCTTAAGATGCTTCGCAGTCACGAGTGCTTGAAGCTTTGTTTTGACAGCGAATGTGACTACTGAAGTGATGCATCCATAAAGAAGAATTAATTCATCATTTGAGCGGAACAGTTTCACCTTGACCATTAAGCTTATAGAGTTATTTCTTCATAAGTACATATTTTGGACAGTATTCGGAGCGCAACCTTTGCTTTTCCGTTTCCACTGCTTATATCTTCCGGTTCCAGAATCGGTAGATATATATACATAAGATATTGAAAATTTTCCACGATCTCTATCAGTTTTTTAGGAATATTTATTGAAATAGATGAAGAAATACCAAAGCTGGTATTTTTATTTTTCTTATATTGATCTTCAACTCCAAAATTTCAGCTTCTCTTTCCATTTTTGTTGTCATTTTCATCGTCTGCGTAGTCCAGATTTTTGAGAAATGATTGAGATTCCACTGAATGCCTCCATTTCCAGTCGACAAAGCTGCTTATAACTTACAGGAAAAGTATTGGTGTCAGTATACAGCCTTGCCGGACCCCACTTTGGATTTCAAACTCTTTTGACAACCTTCCTTGTAGAGCGTGGCATTTGGATCTATCGTATATAGCTCGGACAATATTTATTAATTTATCTGGAATGCCTCTCCTGTGCAAAGCGAGCTAAGTTAATTCTGCTTGTTTGAGACCAATATCGGATCATCAGAGACTCCACCCAAAATTAAACCTTAAGTCTTCCAACAAAAAGATCAACCCAGGCTATGTAGACTTGTCAACGCTGAAGAACAAGTATAAACTGATGAGTATTATATCGTCCGTCAATGTGTCCTAACTAGGTAATCACAAGCTCAAAGAAAACGCTCAGTACGTTAACCCTAAAAACAGTACCGTACAATGTCTAACATGCAAACATGCAGCCTTGATATCAAGCTTACGGCAAAATGAGAATATAGGTATCCACGCATATCTTGTTTTCGCCTCTTTAGGAGCTAGTCCTTCCCTGTAAAGTCTGTGACTGATGCCGGGACTTTTGATGAAAAACACTAAAGAAGGCGGGCCTAATTTTATACAACCCTCTTAATTAGCAAGTATTTTATTGTAAAATAAAAACACGCACAAAATTACAACAGACAGATTGAAAACCCAAAAGCAAGAGCGTTTAAAAATAAAAAACAACAAAATTCTACCGAAAATTAAGGGCAGAGGAATAGTGTTGAAGAAGCAAGAAGAAAGATACTTTAATTTGTTCAGCACGAGACATTAATTAACTTACTTTTTTTGGCAAAAGTAGGAACAGTATTAGGTAAAATTTTTGTCTTGCCATTGTTGCCTTTTTCTTGGTAAAAATGTCTGTAAGTAGATATATGTACTTTTACTCAAAGAGTGTATCTCAAGCATTTTCCCCACTAAAAGTGAGGTCGGGTATTTGGCCTGTTTTTACTTACATAACTTCAATACTTTACAGAGATTGTAGATACTGATTTATAATCATGTTTATGTAAGGTTGTTTTGTTGTTGTTTTTTACTTAACTTATACAAGACCTTTTAAGTTAAATATAGTTTTCCGTTTTTGTTTTTGAAGGCAAAGTGCCATATTTTGGGCATTCCATGAATTTATTAAATGTCGATTGTGTGGAAGCTAAAACCGAAATTATGTGGTGTTTTTTTTAATACTATTTGTTTGTTACATTTTGACGAAGCCATTATGATTTTGTTTGGCTATAATTCCTGCAATGTAAAATTAAAAGGAAAAATAAGCTTTTAGGATAAATAAATAAATAAATTTGGTGGTGCAACAGCTCGAAATGAACCAGGATCTAGTGACTTAAACTCTCAACCATTCCTGCATGCGTATTACCAGGAACGGAGGTTTTAGAATATTAGAGTACTTTACATATGTTTGATTATAGCGCCAAACGGGAAGGCAGTTAAATGTGGGAAAAGCTAGCGATAAACATGTTGCAAGGTATACTCGTATGTATAGTTGAAATGTGTCAATAATTGTGGTTTTAAATTCAGGGAATTTAGATAATTTTGTATGCATATTTGTTTTGGTCAATAATAGCTAATTATTTTCGCATTAAGCTTGTAAATATTTAGTTTAAAATTCAAATTCCTCTCAAGCTTAAAGCTTATGGTCAGCTAATCAAATATTACTCGTATCTTTGATTTATTGTTTATTACATAGAAAATGGTTTGAGTAGAGGGTTTAAAAGTTGATGAAATGGTCTATTCAGATTCAGTTACCATTTTTCGTCAAATATAGATATTTAAATGTCATTATTATATCACCAAGGGTTCCTTTTCTGGGGTGGTAGTTTAGACTATAGACTCTGGTAACTCAAGTTATATACTAAGGCGAGCACTGTCGAATTTATGATTGAGGGCTGTTTGCAGTATATTTCTGTTCGACAATCGGGCTTTAAATTTGGCCGAAACATGTAATGGTTGGTAAAATGTCTAAGATAAAGTCGACACGAGTAGTCTTACACTTTGGAAACTTTGTGCTACTTATAAACGTAGTGCGAATTAATGCAATGTATTAGTTGAAAAACGTTATCTATTTTCGTTTCGAGAAGGTTGTGCTGATCAACTAATACACCAAAGGTGGATCCCATTTATATCTTAACTAGAACAAGGCTCCATAAAATAGGTAATACAAAAGATTTTTCCGTGACAGATTCTTCACTTTAATCGGTAGTAGCGTGGAGGTATATTAGACTTATGTTTTGAAAAGTATTTTTGATGCGGACCAAACTTACTTATCGCCTTAAACGCAACCATTTGGAATCTCAATTTATTTTGGAGAACGAATCTGCATATTTACATGTACAATAATTCATCGTAGCTATTATAAGTCCAGTACCACTTGGCATAATGGTAAGAGCGGATGACTGAAAGGCTGAGGGTCTGGAGATCATTTCTCAGTCGCTGCAAAAAAAAATGTTCAAGGGTGGACTGCCTTTTTACTTGCGATATAGGTACTATAGGGCAAGTTCTGCATTTGGAAAAAAGATGGAACTCGAGATTTTGATCAAAGTTGACATTACGATGATAGCGAAGACGAATAAAGTGGGTCCGGCAAAGCCGTCTGTCTGTCTGTCTGTCTGTCTGTATGTCTGTATGTCTGTACCTCGATCTAGAGCCTAAGCCACTGGACCTATTTTCTTCAAACTCGGTAGTTAAGGGTCTTGGGTGATTCCCTAGAGGGGAAATTGATTTTTTTTTTTAGCTCTAAGACTAACGGTACCCCCCATACACCCGTAATGCAAAATCTTATTTATCTCGAAAACGGCTCTAACGATTTTGATAAAAAAAAAGTTAGGTGTGATATTATGGACATGGACTACGTTTTCGTAAAAAAAAAATTTGGGGCAAAATGTTATTAACGGTACCTGTCATAGAACCGTTTTTTTGATTTTCGACTTTCTCATTAACGGCTCTAACGATTTTAACCTAAAATTTTCAGCAGGAGTCCCCCTAAGTTTAAAATAATATTGTATATAAAAATATTTGAAAAATTATTTGTTGGGTTTTTTTGAAAAAAATTTTTTTTTGAAAAATCAATATCCTAAAATCAATATTATTAAATACTTAAAATTCGCATCCCACATTTTTTTCTTGAAAAATTTTAAAGAAATTTCTTATATAAGAAATATATTTAATAATAAAACGATTTTTTAAAGTTCGTTTGCATAAATTCATACTTTTCTAGATTTTTTTACATTTATATTTACATTTTATATTTATAAAATGTATCTTAAATTCCAAAGTACTTTTACATAAGAGCAAGTTCGTGCGATCCAGTCCATAACGGTCCAGTATATAACTAGCGATGTGCCCCGGATTTGCACAAGAAGCACTTATTATCTATAGCTAGATAACTTCTGGCGGAATTATCGGGGCGGTAAGTCTTAGCTGATATCAATAGAAATGCTACAGTTCCTTGCTACGTCCCAGCCAACTGAACAAAAAAACACATTTATTTAAGGGAAATGCGAATTTATTTTTTTTTGTGCAAAAAAAGCAAACAAAAATTCAGTTGATCCGATAATTTCTTAAGATTTCCTGAAAATATCTTCAAAATCAGTCAAGATGTTTTGGAGTTCATAAGGAACATACATACATACACACATCGATTTTCATATACAAATATTTATTTTCTGTAGGAAGAAAACGGAAACGGTTTTTTTTGATAAATGTTCCTCAATTCAGCAGAGCCTAAGAACAAGCAGTGGAATGCTGATTGCGATATAAAATAAATTGCAAAATTGAGTCGAACGAACCTGTTCTCATGTTTTAGAGACTTAAAATTAAAAAAAAGTGTTCTATATTAAAAAATGAATCTTATAAATATAAATTATAAATTTTTAAAGGCTCATTTCATCTTTAGTAGTTAGAGCTGAAAAAGGGAATGACATTTGACTTTGTTTACAAATATGAACCTATGCATTCACGAAAATTTTAAATGAGTAATTTAGAAATTCGCAAATTTATTTATCGAAATTTAAAATCAATTTTACCTAAATTAAAATAGATAAGACCCAACCTCTAGCTTATTAAAACTATAAGAAAATCAATTAAAATTGATATACTAATAGCTTAAATCAATTTACGTTTGGATTAAATTTATTTCAATCTTGTTAAATAAATTTGCAAACGGTTTAAATAATTTTTTTAAAACAGTTATAAGGAAACAAAATTGGAATTTCAGTTTAAAATTGTGTAAATAAAAAATTGCATTACCATTCCGTTGTGAAAGATTAGATCTTCTTGTTCCTTTTTCATTATTGACATTATTCTACATTTTTAAAATAAAATACTCCATTATCCGAATATTGTGGATATATCTTATCGACTTAAAACCTTTATTTAAATACGTTCTTTAATTTGAGACATTTACGAAACCTATGAACATTTTGTATGGGAAATATTTTATTTTATTTTTTCGTCAATTTTCCAATATTTTAAATAGTTATTCTGTTTTTCGGGATGGAGACAAACACAACAAATCAAAAACCATGAAAATCGGTCTAGCCGTTCTCGAGTTATAAGTGTTCGAATAAACCCGACTTTGTTATAATATGTATATAAAGATTCACAAGTTTTCAAGGGTTTATTGGGAGACACTTATGATTATAAACACAGCAGAGCACGATCGATGGGAAAATTAGAGGGGAGGAGAAAGGAGGTGGGGTTGAACATTGGTCTTCATTGTTTGAAAATTGAAAAGGCAAGGAAAAACAGTGCCGGGTAAATTGTTCCATAATCGTGTGTTGTGCGACTAAAAAATAAATCTATGTTTTTGACGGTACAGCCAAAATTAGGTTCGGGAGTGAACTCATGAGCATTCGTAGAGAAATAAGTATCACGGGTGAACTTATTGAGGGAATATGAGGAAGTGACATATTTTCCATTAGTGTCTCTTGTCATGAAAAATGCCGCTTATTAGGTTTTCAGAATCAGCTAAAAATTGTAGGTCTCCTTCATTCCTGTAAAATGCATACAGGATTGGTTGAGAATTATAAGTCACTAGGCTAAGGCTCTCTTTGTGCCGTAATGACTTCTAATTTATGTTTTTAATGATAATTGTTACAAAATTTTACTTGTGATATATACAAACTATATGCCAAGTTATACATTGGAAAAAAAAAATCAAACTAGAGATCTTGATTAGAGTTAACATAACGATGATAGAAAAGACGAAAAAAGTGGATCTCGTAATTCTGTGTATGTGTCTGTTAGACTATAGCCTTAATTGTGCGGCCGATTTGCTTTAAGCTTGGTAGATAGCGTTTAAAAAAGTTTTTTTCTTTTCTTGAAAAACAAAAATAACCGTATCGGCCAAGGTTTTTTTTTTGGAATTGTTATAAAATATTTATTTGCTCAAAAACTGTTCAACAATTTTTTTTAACATAAAACTTTGAGAAATTTCATTAAAATAAAAAGGATACCCCTAGAACTATTTGTCTTGTTTTTGATTTTCTGTTCTGGATTTTTAAGAAAATTTTCATTTTTTTCTTTCAAAACTCAATATTTCGAAAACTCCATGCTCGATTTTTTTTAAACCTGACAACTAATAGATTCTATAATATACAAGATGTGAAGAAAAAAAGGCATTGTACCAAAAAATTAAAGTACCTGCCATACATAAAAAATGCTTTTCGAAAATAGTATTTTTCTCGAAAAAGGCATCATTTTTTCTTCCGATTAATTTTTACAATCTATAATCCAAAAACAAAAATTAAATCAAGATATTACTGCCTTTACCTACTATAGACCCATTTAATTGAATTTTGAATTCCTCATTATCGGCATAACAGATTTTAATGAAATTATGTATAGAGAAGCTTCTAAAAAAATTTATTTAAAAAAAAAATTTAAAAAAACATTTTTTTTTTTGCAAAAATTCGATATCTCAAAAATGGGTCAATATTTTTTTGTAAATTTAATCATTAAAAGTGACCACCATATATGTTAGAACGATTTAAACTTTTGTTGGGGTTTCTACTGTCAAAATTATTATTTTAAATTTATTTTCCGAGTTCTAAAAATATATAAAAAAAAAAATTGAAATTCATTTTCCGAAAGATAAATATTTCTTTTCTTTAAAGTCTTTTAAGATCTTTATATATAAAAATAAATAAAAAAATCGCTCCAAGAACTTAAATATTCTTAAAAATTCATAGTTCTTTTAAAAATAAAATGGCATTCTTTTTTCAACTCAAACTACATACGAGTATTAAAGGAGTTGTTGTATGAAATTAAGTAAGTATTTTAGATATCAAAACTGTCGGCAATACCTTTTATTTTAAAATCATAAAAAACATAATAATTCTTTTATATAAAAAATAGCATTTCAATCACTACTATGGTCTTGCTTGAAAATATGAATATTAACATATTTTCATTGTGTCGTGGTGACTAAAAATAAAAACCGATTTTTACTGTAACATAGCTTTAAATTTCTCTTAACAAATTCCTTGACGAATTTGCACTAAACCAACCTTCCAAGTCTATATGCCAGTAAGTTTCTTACTAAAACATCTAACCCCGGTAAAATCACATTAATTCACATACCTTAACCCAGCACAGAACCTTACGAAACTCCCTTTAATTCCACGTTTATTAAAGTCCATTTCCTTATGTGTTTTCTCCTATTCGTAATCCACTGCTATTTTTACAAAGTACATCACTTAAAATTTTCCATTTAAACAATTCAGCTAATAAAAAGGTGCAGATGTGGCGTAATAAACGTTTCCACGTTTGCTAAACACAACGCCGCCGCTGCCACCACCGTTCAACAGTCATGCGAGAGCGGGCAACTTCCACTCCTTTTGTAAAACGCCTTTTGCAATTACCTCCAGGGTGCAATAAAACATTCACTTTACCCTTTTCTTTTTTGTGTATGCTTCCCCTGTTTCCGTCTATACCTATAAATAATTCACCTGCATTTGCACCAAACAGTTCATTGTAGTCATCATCCATGGAATACACTTATTCATCCTGACAGTTTTCGTCGTTCCTCCACACCGTTTATAACTCTACCCTTAAACCAACCATACACCATAATATTCCCGGATGAAGTGCAAGCTATTCTCTCGGAGTGCTTTTGGGTAAACCTCAAGCTGGTGTCTCAATCTGATATCAAAAGTTATAAAGTATCTGGGACGTTCTTTCTAGTCTCTAGTCCTCCTGGATTGGCCGAAATGGTGAATGTTATAAATTGCTAACCTGTGTTTGCCCTGCACTCGTGCTTTAGCCCGTGATGTGTTTAAGGTGCTGGTCATCAAAAATCACACGTTTTACAGCAGGGTGCGGAACGATGATCCGTTTGCCGGTTTCAATTAAAGGGAAACCCTCAACAACCATTTCATCGTTGAACTTAAAACCATACCATAAGTTAGAGGTCCTTGCATACAATACATTCTGGTATGGTACCTGATGAACGACTGCTGCTGGTATATGTAATCCATCAGGGTGGATTTGGCCAGTCTTTAGAAAGTGTTAAGTGGCGGTGTCAAGAGAAATTTATAGAGCAAAATAATTGAAATCGCTGGAGAAGCTTATGAATTGTATAAAAACAAAAATGGTCTTCATTTGGTTAACAAAGTAAATTTTTTTTTAAACAGCGAAATTCTCTCTCCTTTAGATTAGAAGCCTTAGGGAATGGATAACCGTAGGTAAATGATTTTTCATTAATAAAATATAATAAGTTTGAGCTGTCGATAAGTCGATATCTATTTTTCTTAGCTATGAAGGATATAAATCAAATCACAAATTTTTTTGAGCAAACCAACTTTAGGAACATTTTTAAATATTCTCAAATACAACTATACACTTTATAAGTACTCGTACTTGGACTTCCGAAATATTGTCTTTTGAACTTGCTTTTTTGACGAAGCACAGTTTAAGAGGGAATAGGTCAAGTTGGATACAAAATAAATGTTTTTTTAATTTATATGTAGGTATTATTAATATAGTTTTTTAGAATTCCTGATTAAAATAATTATCAATTATCAAGGATGTGAATCAGTGAGCTCATGGTACACTGCGGCGTATACGCACTTTTCTTCTATTATTTTTTAATTCTGTTAGGTACAAAATTTTTTTAACCGTTTTTATTTTCTTCGTTTGTGATCATCAAATTTATTTTACTAACTTATATTTTATAAACTATTGAGGGACAATACAATATGGAATCAAAATCATAAGCGTAGCTCTATATTTATTGCAAGCTGATCGGAGTCCAACATTTTAAAATGTTTTATAAATAGACAAAACAAATTTTAGATTACTCATATGTAAGTCTAAAAAGTACATAAATTGTGATTAAAATAGTTCTATTTTTGTACTTAAGTTTTTTTGTTCAAATAAGAAAAAATTGATCATTTAAGCATTTATATTTAAAAATTTTAAATTTTGTAACCAGTAAAAAGTGTTTGCATTAGGTACCGCAGGCAGGGAAATAAATACACTCACTTAAGTAGTCTCATTCTTAAGAGAAACTAAAGTCTTCTTTGACCAAAAGGTCACTACCACTATACGTTAGTATATTCCATTGGGATTTTCGAAGTCTGACAGGTGTTTACGGCCATATTGTTGAAGTTACTGTTGTTTTTTTTTTTAAGTGGCTGCAAAATCAATATGGAGAGTAATAGCGTGTAACGAAGCATTACAACGCCTATCATACCTTTAATCACATTACTGAGCGAAACGCTACGACACCTACATACCGCCTTATTAAATAATCATATTGCATATTCAGAGTCCACCTGAAGTCATGTCATCATTACTAACTTGGAATTCCATACAATTTTTCTCTTATCTTCTCAATCCACACTGACTTATAGGTGCATATTTGCTAAGTGGAAGTTAAGAAAATGACAAAATGATTTTTTATTCTAGTCTAAGTGTGGATACCCCCATCTAGTGTATAGAGAATTTAAGATTGGGACGTAAACAAAAATATTTTGTAAGGCGTTTTGGTGACAGAGAGCCATTACTCTGCTTGTAAAGCCGATCTAAATGTTTGTTATAAATTGTTAGGGTATAAGCTAGAGTAGGGCAAGCCTCATGATTACAGTTTGTTCCTCTGAGCTCCTCTTCATGTAGTTCATTGGACAGATTCTTCTCTGAGAGTTCCAACCGTACTGTTCTCTAGATTGCCTGCTAGGGACATCGGTTTCCGATAAAGATCCACGCACCAGTTTCACTCCTCTAAGATCCTCTTCAAGTAGCTCACTGGACAGCTTCTCCTCCATGAGTTCCACCGTTATGATCTCTAGATTGTGTGCTAGGGACAAGAGCTTTCTATAAAAATACCCGACCGTTTAGATCCTTTGGGTTCCTCTTCAAAGAAGCTGTCTAGACAGGTTCACTGGGCACGTATTATTTGAAGTCCTGTGTTAGTTATTTTAAGCTATTCAATATTGTATTAGACGAAATTAGAAAAGGAGATAAACCTCTCTAAATCCAAGTTTTGTTGCTTCTTTGGGAAGTATGCTGGCCACCTGAGAGCTTACCTCAGTCACAAAGAAAAAATATCACAAGCGTTCACCAACATGTGCAAATGATTCAACTTTTTTATGAAAGTGGGGCTTCTGTTCGAGCAACATTTCCTACGCTTCACCCATTTTTTAGTCGCCATCAGTCTTAATTTTAAGGTGAACACTGTTTTTATACCTGTTACTTCTTACCCCCATTACTCCTAAATGGTCTATGCTCTACCTCTCGTAGAGTCGGTTCTGCCGATTTTCTTTAGACTTGGTAGATATCATTTTTCAATTTTTCCCCCCATACGTTTTTTTCTTTTTTTTTAAGATCAAAAATAACGGTACTTGTAATACGATTTTTTTTTTGAAATTTCATATATAATTTTGTTTTTAAGAACTTTTACTCAGACTTAAAAAAAATCAAAAAAAATCATTTACGAGTAGTTAAAACTTCCGAAAAATATTTATTAATGGTACTCAATTTTGAACATTTTTTTTTTTAGTTTTTGATTTTCTTACAACCGATTTTAATCATTTACTTATGTCAGAGCTCAATAGCCAGAGTTTCAATAGCATTGTGTATTCAAATTCTCAAATCAAATTTGTTTGATATTTAAAAAATAGTTTTTCAAAACTCAATATTTCAAAAATCCCTTTCTGGATTTTTGTCAAACTTGACAGATAAAAGTTTATTTATGCAACCTACAAGATGTGAAAAAAAATGTATTTAACCTAAAAATAACGGTACCACCCATACAAATGTTAAATAATGGTTTTCGAAAATAGTATTTTTCTTGAAAACGGTGCCTAGAATTTTGATAAAAAATTTTTTCTTACGACTCATTTTAACAATCTATAATTCAATAACAAAATTGAAATTAATATTATATAACATTGCATTTCAAAACTTAAAAAAAAAAATATTTAATCAATTTTCTTTTGTTTGAAAATTCGATATATCAAAAACGTGTCAGTATTTTTTTTTCAAATTTAATTATTCGTACATTAATAAAGACTAAAAGTAAGCATACCAAATTATTTTCTTAAAAATGTATATGTATGAAATCTCATTTTTTTTAAAAAACTGCTAAAACGACTTATAATTTTTGCTCTTGCATAAATTCATATTTGCTTAAGAAGTTACAGGACATTCTGTTTTTATCTCCAGCTCCTAAAAGAGATTAAAAAAATTAATCTTATGATTTTGAATATTTTTCTCTAATAACATACATTTTTTAAATTCTTATTCCTTTACATAAGAGTAAGTTCGTGCGGTCTTTTTCTAAGACGAAAAATAACGGTAACTAGGAACCAAATACTTCTTTTTCTGGAAATTTTAAAAAATGTTTTTTTTTTTTCAAAAACTGTTTCACAGTTTTCTTTAAAAAAAATTCAAAAATTTTTAGTAAAAGCTAGTTAAAAATTAAAAAGAAAATGTAAAACCATAGAACCATTTTTTTTCGATTTCTCGAAATCGGTACAACTGAATTTGATGTATTTTTTTATGGTTAAGCTCCTTAAAAGTTTAAATAGTATTGAGTTTTCAAAGTTTCTAAATTTACTTTTATCTAAAAATAACGGTATCCACCATACAAATGGTGTTACAAATTTTGAAACAAAAAACCTGCTAACACGCACAAAGAAATAGTTGAGAGTTGTAAGTCACTAGGTCCTGGCTCTATACGAGCTGCGGCACCACCAAATCTTAACGTCTATTATTTTGTCAGAACAATTATTGAACTAAAAAAAAAACGCAGATAACTGAACGTCTCAAAGCTACGTATTAATTTCGATTAACTAGTTGTCAACTAGATTGTCAGCTGTCAGCTGATTATCAGAATAACGTGAATTTTAATAATAACTAAAAGTTTCACACCGCATAGATAAAGGGATTTCTCAGAAGAAGTGAGTTTTCAATTTCTTTTTTCACAACTACCCTCATTCACCCTAAAGGCTTTAAATATTGGATAAACCAAAAACAAATAAAATAATTTCAAATAAAAATTGTTAATATCTGGTAATGAAACAATTCTTTGGGTAAACATAAATAATTGATTATTTGCATAACTGTCAAATGGGCATATTTTTTTAGAAATTTTTAATCCACTACGAGTATTTTTCATACACGCGAAAATGGAATAACAATAATGGCTTATATGGCGGCAGTAACGCTACTTGGTCAAACTGTGTAAGCTCAGCATAAGTTCATTTAAGTCATTTTATTTAAAGGAGATTTCAATGCAATTCAAGCGATTAAATAGTTAAGTTATCATTTCGTCAAAGCACAATATACATTTCTCAACAATTATACGAACAGAAATACTGTCCGTAGTTGTATAACTTGCCCTTAATTTGAGACCGAAGCTCTCTCAAAATAAACACCTAGTAGTAGTAAACAAACCAATCAAGGACTTTACAACGTATAGACATGCAAATATCCTCCCTTATTCCCTGAACGCGGTCGGGTCTCGTTAGTGTTTAACTTCCGGTCGTCAATATTGTCTCTTAAATATTTTCCCTCAAAATAATTCTTGGAGATATATAGCTATCAGAATCCAAGAGCAGAAAATTCTTGGAACACCATATTAAGCTGGAAACTATGACTAAATTCATTGTGAAAGTAACTGCGTATGCGAAAATACGTTCCCTTTGCTCTTCCACGAGAAAGGAAGAAGATAGACGATTAATGAAATCTAATTTTCAACATAAATTAATGAAAATCCTTCCGTGCTTGCTCATCCCCTAACATTACCATAATTCAATGATCTGCACTTGAATGATTTCTCAAAAGCCATTCCTGAGCTTTGAAAATTCTTCAAAACTTCTCAAAGATTAACTGGGAATTTATTTCACTGGTGGAATCCTCCTCTCCGTAATTGAATGATGGTTTTGTTGCTTTCCATGCAGGCAAACGTGATATACACAGGGTTTCCGTTTCGTCTTCTCATAGTGTTGTTCATCAGGCTCTCCCACAAGGCCACCAAACTCCCCAGAGTCCTTGTCCTGCGAGGCTCACCAAAAATTAGATTTCAAATCACAAGAGGCAGCAAATATTTGATTAAAATAATTTCTTTGGGTTTGTTAGCAAAATGTTGTAACGTTTCGAAGTTTTCTGGTTACTGGTAGAATTTTCTAAATTTTCTTCCACAGCAAGCCAAGTTTCTGGTAGCATTTGTGGCACCGAATGTTATGCCGGAACTTCCTTTCGAGTGTGTAACCATCCACAGTCGAAACCACAGGATTATTATTCGTTAAGGAAACTTATGGAGATAATTAGCTTGGCTTAAAAGGGGATTTTAGTTTTGGGGTGTGAATAGTGAATTAGGCGAGTGTGAAATAATTCTTAATGTGTGTGAGTGTGTGTGTCTGGTGTGGGCATTTGCTTGCGTTGTGCGATGGTATAGTTTTTGTGAGAATATAAATGCTAAATGCAACGAAGTTCATAAATAAATTAATGAAAATTTCATACACTTGCTGCAGGATGAACATAGTTTAAAGGAATTCACAGAAGCAAGTCTCTCCCGAGTAGCACTAGCACTCAGGGTAAAAGGCAACATCTTTTCAGACTTGCTCGCTCCATTAAACATTCATAACAAAAAGAATGCTGTTTTATGCTTCCGAGTCTGCAAGCTCTGGCAAAAGAGATCTGCTTTTTTTTATCCTTTTTTTGGCAGCGAGCAACATTTCGTGATGGCGGATGGATAAATTGGTTTGAAAAACCGTTAGAGCTAGATGTATGGGTACTGTCGTATATAGTGTAAAGTGATGGCGCGTCATTAATTCTGCTTCTACAGTGCGGCGCAGTGGAGTTTATTGACAGATGGTTTTAAAAATTCATAGGATTTTCCAAAATAGACTTTTGCTTAAACTTTAGTACTTAAACATAAGGTTCTTCGTATTTGTGTGAGTATGTGTATGGTTTAGCCAGAGTTATTGCAAAATAGGTTTCTTTCATTATATTGTGTTTCTTAACTTTCGAGCGGGTAAGATAGTGTTTTTCTTGATTATAAAATGTCGAAAGTTATTGTGTGAGTTTTTGAGTTTCAAGAGGCATCATTAAAGTTTTATAAGAGGAGAGGTTTTAATATTAATTATGCGGTGGGTAAAGATAATGAGGGTTTTGAGAACGGTTATATCAATTTTGTTTTTTTTGAGAGGATTAAGGATTATTCCTGCCATAAGGATCTGATAAAGAACTTTTATACTTTTGGTTATGTCAAGTCATTTTAACAAGTATAATTTTTAATCTTTCAACTTCGGGACTATTGATTAATTTGGAAAGGAAAAACAAGTAATGATAGGTATATATTTGTCAAGGCCTTTAAAACCCTTCCTAAGTTCAAATTAAGTAGTAAGAATCATAGGCGAATATTGACAAGATTATGGAGCTACTGGAAAGATCTGTTAAGTCGTCAACAGTAATTCGATTTGCTACGCTTAAAATACATACATTTTAACACTGATATCACCTAGTTACAAACCTTACGTTTTGTCCTCGATTTTGGAAACTATCCTTAAATTTTTTTTTTGGAAAAGTTGAAAAATTATTTAGTTAAAAATTGAATATCTCAAAGCTTGATGAGTTGATAATTTTTTTTTTTAATTAAAGCTGATATTCATTTTGGCCAGAAATTCCCAGCGAGTTTTTCTCAAAAAAAAATATTGTTCAATTTTTAACTGTGTGATAATCAAACCCTTGTGTTTTTGAATTTGCATCTTTAGAAGGAAATACGATCAAAATCGAATTCTGAAGAAATCACAAGTCCTCAATCAAAACCTTAAGAATAGTATTGAAGCCTAAGTTAAGTATATCTAAGTAAAGCTAAATTTAAACCTTAAGGCACTCTATCTTTTTTGACAGAAAAATGTGTCCTTTTAAATTATTTTACTTGCGACACATTGATACTATATGGTAAGTATGCATTAGTAAAAAACCGAACTCGAGATTTTGATCAGACTGCCTTGACATTATGATAACAGGTAAGACGATAAAAGTGGGTCTCGCAATTCTGTCTATATGTGTGTTCGAGTAGCCTATAGGCTATGCCGTTTTTCTAAAAAGTTGATAGATATCATTTTTAAGTTTTCCCTCACACACATTTTATTCTTTTATTTTAAGACTTAAAATAACGAAATTTTAAAAAATATTTTTGTTAATGTTCAACGGATTTTTTAAAAAAAAATCACAAAATTTCATTTAGCTTAAGCTAGGTAATCGTTGAAAGAAATGTCCGAATAATGGTTTTTAATGGTACCCTTCTTAGAACTATTTTTTTTTTTTGTTTTTTATTTTCTCAAAAATAGAACAACCGATTTTGATCATTTCTTATGCTAAGACTCCAAAAAAGTCAGGATAGTATTGTATATCCAAATTTTTTTTTAATATTTTTTTTTTCAATTTAAAACTTTTTAAATACAATTTACAAAATGTAAAAAAGTATTCAGCTACCCGCCAATCAAATGTAAAAAATTAGTTTTCGAAAATAGTATTTTACGATCTATAATTCATTAAAAAAAAAATTTAAATTTAGATTTATGTATTGCCTATTGACTGTACGTCATAGACCCATTTTTTCGAATTTTGAATAACTTACTTTCGGAATAACGGATTTGAATGAAATTTTTTTAATAGAGAATCTTCAAAAAAGTTTGAAAAACATTGCATTTCAAAACTTATAAAAAATATATTTTTTGAAATTTTGAAATAAATAATTTTTTTTTGAAAACGCGATATCTCAAAATCGGTACAAAAAGTGATACAAATTTAAAGTTGGCGTTCCAAAACTTTTTCTTAGAAATGTCTTAAAAATTTTGTATATAAAGAATTTTTATTTTTTTTTTAAATCGCTACAACGATGTATAATTTTTGTTCTTGAATATATGCTAAACATCCTGTTTTTAGCTCCAACTACTGGAGTTGTTTTAGTCATTTAAAAAAAATAATTTTATGGTTATGAATATTTTTCTCTAGTAACATTAATTTTTAAAAATGTTAGTTTCTTACATAAGAGAAATTTCGTGCGATCCAGTCATACATTTTATTTTAATTCTCTAATAAATCATTTTAGGGTGCAGGTCCCAGTAAGAGTTTTTTAAATGGAAGAAACGTCTTGTCATTGAAGATAATATTTCGGCCGAAATTGGGATTCCAACCGCACCGAAGCCTATTCAGCCAACAAACAGCATTCTATATGGTCAAAAACTTTGAGCTCTTGGGTCACATCTAGACGCAAAATTCACCGACTTGAAGTCTACGAAAGTTCTTGTGCACGGCGAAGAATTGACTGCAACAGGCTTTGCTGTATACCTTGCGTTCCATTGACTTACGAATATTGTCAAATTGACTACATAAACCAGTCGTCAGCAAACATTGAAGAGTCGACTGTGAACGGCAACAACTTCTACCGTAAAATGGGCACAACGCGCCCAACGTTTTCAGTAACGGACACTCATATTTTTAACAAAGATTTATCATTTAGACGTGCTGTTAACTCATGTAGCTTTGCCATTTGCCATTTGGTATGAAAGACTAAATAATCGGCCCTAGCGAGGTACCCGTTCGGAGCGAAAAATTCTCCGATTTTGTGCGATTCGGACGATTTTTGCTTCGAGGTATTCTTCCAAACAGCTGTTCGGAATTTTTTCTCCGACATTTATTTTAACGCACCCGGCGAACTGCGTTGAAGTGCGATCAAGTGCTTTATTTGTGAAATTTCTGACAGTTTAATGCAATTGTTTTTCTGATTTCGTGCGACACAAATTCTTCACGGAACAAATTGTGCCAACGCGTTTGAGTATCATTATTCTTTCCGATAGGATACCTCGAAAGCAATTTGAGCCTCCGACAAAGTATGCGTTGCGGACAATTTTCCGCTCCGAACGGATACTTCGCTTGGGCCAAATAACAAGAGATTTGACATACATCACCACAGAAATATGGCCACCACAGGCCACCAAGTTTTGAAATATTTTTTGTTTGTTTTAAGTCAATTTTGTAGAAAATTTCCGCTCTCGGGTAAATGGATGGGAATAATCCCCCCCCCTCCCCGTTTTCACTAAGTTCTAAACTATTTTTACCTTGTCTAAGCCCAACTTACCTGCTTCATATTTTTATTGCACCTTACGCGAATCACCCTGTGTACGTACAATATTATTACCAATAGGAAATTTGTTTAACATAGCAGCAAAATAACTATATATGCAAATAAATTTTACCCCAACGCAAATTTATGTTAACTATTAGCAAACAAATTAGAATTGCTAATTGCTAAATTGATTTGCTAATAGATTAAATCTACAATTGGGTTTAATATATTGGCGCTTAGGATAAATCTTTAAGAAGCTTTCTAAAAGCCCAGTCCCCGAACTCTCAACAGCTTGTAACTAATGTTCATGAAACTTTTTTTGTCAAACTAAACATAAATAATGCTTAAAATGACTATTAAACTAATTATGTGATGAAAACCCTGAAAACCCTTGGAGTAATCAAAGTTTCAAATTAAAACTTTAGATTCAAAACTTTTACCATCTATTGACGAACTATCATTTACAAAAAAAACTTCCGACATTTTTTTCCTACCAGTGACAGTGTTTTCCTTTTTCATAAAAAAAAAAGAACTTTTATGCGAATTTTTCAAAACTATATCTTCTCCATACAAAAACCATTCTGTCCCACAAATATTCCACCTTCGGCCTTAATTAATCAAAGCACAATAATTGAATACCATCATAGCCCATATTCCTAAAACATAAAATGAAAACATTGAAGTTTCGTTTGTCCTCGCTTAAAAAAATTGCATTGTATCGCCCACCTTTACATCAGCCCCCACAGCTTTACCATATTCAATTTTTTGCATTGTCCTCATGATGAAATATGTTTCTTTCAGTTGACCATCCTCACAGATGCAGCAAAACTATTTTGTAATTTGGTGCAACAAAATCTAAAAAATAAAAAAAAAATGTATCATACAAAAAAAAAACAAACCCCCGCCCCTGGACAAGCCAAGCAAATTCACAGTAAAAAGTCATAGTTAAATTGTGAATGAAAAAATTTCAAAAAAAAACTCGGAAAATTTGTTGGGTGAATTGGTGTTGTGTTGAAGGATGTCGGTCGTTGTTTCGGGTTGAAAAAATTCACATTAACGATGTCAATATGTGTGTTCTCCCATAGGCACCATTAATGTATCAAGGTCCTCGACCCAAAACGGGCCCTTCTTCATCACATCTATTTCAACTCGACATTTTATTGTTTTTTTTTTTTTTTTTTTTTCATTCCTGCCTCCTGATTGAACAAACAAAACTGTGAAAATGCAATTTAAACTTAAAAAGGATGTTAAAAAAAACTGATCCGAGGAAAGGATTTTAATTTTTCGGATATAAATTATTTTTGTTGTTGAAAGTGATTTTTAATCTTCAGAGGAAAATAAAAACAAACAAAAAATAACAAAGAGCGGATGTTGCAACTTTTTTGTTATATTTTTTTTTGTATTAATTTTATTTTTAACTTAATCGCGTGCTTTTTGAATAATTGATTGCGAAAATAAAATACAATAAACTAGAATAACAATTTTTGATTGAAATTGCTATCACGTATGAGGCGGTGCTGTGAGTTTGATTGTTTCCGGAAAAATTTGAAGAGTCATCGAATCGATTGGAAATAAAAGTTCAATGAATAACGTATTGAGGGATATACACGTATTTCGCATACAAAGAACGAATAAACCTTTTTTTAGTCTTATCGAGAAATTGTTCGATATTTCTGGTTCAATGATACTCCAAAGTTCAAACAAGTTAATTCGGTATAAATAAAATACAAAATTGTAGGTTGCTTTGTTGTAAGGAAAAATGTTTTTTTTTTTGTAGGTTCTACATTGAACGTACATATATATGTAGCTACACATGTTTAAAATTTAAAAAGGTTTGTAATTCAAGCTTTTGAACATCCTGATGCTCAGGCATTCTTCTCTATTAACAACACTATCCGGTATATGAAGCTGAAAAGCCACAATCCTGCTCACGAACATATGTAGGGCAACTTAAGTATAGAGAATGTTAGCTATCAGAAAACCATACGAATCGGAAGTATGTTGTGCAAAGGTAGCATATATCAAGCTCTTGAACTTATAAAAATTGTGTGTGGATCGCACTTGTCTCGAAAGTCCATTCCAAAGTTTAATTTTCCAATTAGAAACGACAATGAAGCCCTAGGACTTCTTTGTCTGGGAATTGAAATCCTATTGAAAGAAGTGGTATTTTTTAAAAACATAATCCTCCTGACAAGCTACTGGAATCGACTTAAAAATTGTTGTATGGAAAGTTGTAAGAACTCTTATGTAGCTCTAAAATGGCTGGAAACGATATCTCCAGAAAAATGTTAATAAAACCAACAGTATGAACTCCCCTCTTTATGGAATTAATATACCTGACCACGTCATTAAAATATTCCCTCAATCTTGAAAGCACTGTACGAGTAGCATCTGAACACATTTCAGCACCATACACTGAGTGAGGCAGCAGGAGAGTCTTGGCAGGATAAATTTTAATATAAGGTGGCAAATAGTCATTTATGTTATAGAATTTGGACAAAACCAAATTGATGCTATTTATTATACTATTAACAGGGGCTTCTCAAGATAAAATTTCATCAAGTACAAAACTCAAACCTTACCTTGGTATAGAATAATACCATTTTCTAACATAATCTTATCCAAAATATTATTCACTGGTCGCTATTGCCTACGATTTTTTTCAGATTAAATGTCAAGTAATTCTGTGAAGCCTAACTCAGAAAGAAGGTTAGCATTAAGGGATGAGATAAAGCAGTAAACTTGAATTATTGGACAAGAAAAGAGAAACTGAACATCATCATCAAAAAAATGGTCGAACGTGAAAGATGTTGCATTGTGGGGGTCATTTATATAAATAGAAAACAAAATTGGTCCTAATATGGATCCTTGAGGGACTCCTTAGATGATATCTCCATAAAATTATATTGACTGTCACCGATACAGACAGATTGAAAGCGCTGTCATATGTTTGAAAATATTAGATTATAGGAACTAATAGAGAAAGAAAAATATGTTTTGAGTTGAAGCAGAGACAAACATGGTTAACGCTTTCTAAGGCCCTGCCTATTCCAGAATTCGGCGATTGAGCTGAAGTGACAGTTTCAATTCATTTCCAAACGTTTGCTATTACTGAATCCGACGAATAAAAGTTGAGCGAATGTCGGTAACAATCGCTGCACCACCGGAATTTTGTTCAACATTATATGGTATTACTGAATTCGCAATCCATTCGCACTTCATACAATTGCTATCATTTTACATTCGCACCAATCTCGAGACGAATATGAACTGAATTTTTGATTAAACAAAAAAAAAACAGTGGAAAGCACAAAAACTTAAGTCAAAAGTTTATCATTCTGAATATTAAAGTGTTTGTTTAACAAATTTTAATAGAAAACCGAGAACTAATAATGCAACCGGAGAGCCAGAAATCTAAAACAAAAATAAAAATAGAAAGCACACGGTTGGTATTGAACCGTCCTCCATCTAAGTACTCGTACTAACCACGCACATACGATGCTTGATTTCGTTGATCGATAGCGATGCTATTATCAATACCTAGACCGTTAACACTAAATGTCTGTATCTGACAGTGTCGATACGAAAGTTCATAAATGATAAGGTAATTAGGAATCGACAATGTAGTTCATCCGGCGAATATCATAATTCAGTTTTACAGCGGATGCAAAAGGTCAAAGGATCGAGTCAACTCACCGGGAGTAAGATTCTGCGAATTCTGTAATCGACATGAATATTAAAGAAATACAATTGTGATCCATATTCACATTGATTGCGTCGCTTCGGTTAGATCAATTAAAGTTGTAGTTGTACTATGATTCTATCAAGAGTTGGATCGGTTACAAAATAGCAAGTTAGTTAAAATCCATTAGGATAAACCGACCAATCATTGGCACTTTAAGGTTACTCATCACTTATTCGGCTTATATAACGTATGGGAATTAAGAAACGACAGTTTTTTTTTTTTTTAATTTTTAATTGTATTTTTGTTTAGTGAAAAACATTAAATACCCTATTTTTTGTTAAAATTGATAAATAATTAATAAAAACTAAAACAATGTCCTTTTACCAATGATTGGCACCATTTTCCAATCATTGGCACTGAACTAACCAATGATTGGCACATTGATTTTGTTTAATTTTTAAAGTTTATTAAAACCAATAAAAACAATATAAACAAATAGTGTAACTCTATTATACAATTTAATAAATAAAAGGTAATTTATTTTTATAATTATATTTAAGTCTTTTAAGTTACATTATGTTTACATTAAGGCCGAGATTAGATTAGATTTTTATTGATTGATAAAAAAGTGTATTATCAACCTAAGGAAAATTGATACAAAATTATAAAAACCTGTAACTTTTTCATTTGCCAATGATTGGCACAGTGCCAATCAACCCAATGATTGGCACTTTTGCTAATGATTGGCATGGCATCCAAAGATTAGGGTGGCCGTGGCGCGATGGATGTGTGCTCGCCTGTGAACCTCATGATCCCAGGTTCGATCCCTGCCGTCGTTTATGTCGTTTTAATTCCATTAAAACCTTCTAAAAATTGTCACCAATGGGTTGCTGGTTTACTCATTACATGTTGTTCAGGCATAACACTAACAACATGTAATTGAGTTAAACTAGTATGCCCAACAAGGATGAACACGAATAAAATAATGTGAATTATAAGCGACATAGAAATAAGACACGACATTCTCCGCTTTAGTTCAGCCGCCATCCCTGGAGATAAAATATCTGAGACAACAACCTTCAGTCTCAGAACATCGTGCCACACATCTTTCCTATCCTTCTTTCTCTTCCTTAACTTCACGCCCGCGCTGTGTTGAAACATTTAAAGGGTAATCATAATCCCTTGAGCGCGTGTATGTAGATTATAAAAAAAAAAAAAAACAAAAAAAAAAAAAAAAGATTGGCAAGTGCCAATCAACCCAGTTATGGGCACCTCATCCAATGATTGGCATGTGCCAATAAATGGAAATTTGATGGATTTACATTCCTATAGTTGACACCCCTTATAAATACTATATTTTTAATAAAATATTAAAATAAAAAGAACTAACCTCTTTGTTATAGTTAATTCTTTTATAATAACTGCACTTGACAATGGTTTTCCTCTTAAATTTATTATTAGATTACACTACAATGTCACCACTTTCCTTACGGTTTTCACAAGTTTCAAATTAAATTTGGCGCGTACGTTTTTTTAATTGATACTAACTTCAGAGGCCAGAATAAATGATGCCAAGTCATCAGAAATAGGCTAAGGCTAACATTTTTAAAAAGATTTTATTAGAAAACTTTTAAATGTTATTAATACGAGTAATTTAAACTGTAAGTGCAATCATTGGGGGGGAGGGGTGCCAACAATTGGGCAGTTTACCCTATGCCAAAAATGAGAAATTCCATGGTCGAAAAAATGGTTCTATAGTCGGTACAATCAGTAATGTCTTAATTTAAAATAGTTTCTATTGAATTATAGATCATTAAAATTAGTCGAAAGAAAACGAAATTTTTTTAAATTCTTGGTGCCGTTTTTGAGAAACTTAACCATTGTTTAACATTTATTAAAATTGGATTAACAATGGTGGGTATCGTTATTTTTTAATATTTTTTTTCTCAGATCTTGTCCTTTAATTTTAATTGTCAATGTTAAGAAAAATCAGGCATGGGGTCTTCAAAATATTAAGTTATACAAAAAATTTAAATCCAAAAACATATTTTTGGAAAATTTGAATACACAATACTATTCAAAGTTTTGGGGTGCTTTAGCATTAAAAAATGATCGAAATCGTGTTGTATCATTGTTAAGAAAACTTTAATGTCACAAGTATAAAACAATGGTTCTATGAGAAAACCCATAGTTATTCTGAAGTCGTTTCTGCTTAATCCGATACAGTATGTAAAGTGTTCTTGGCTGTTGATCCCAAGAAGCATTTTAGTCTGCCTCACTTTTAGGAGTTCTATCATGAAATGCAATTTTTTTTAAACTTTTAGGAAGCTTCTCTATAAGAAATTTCATTAAAATCCGTTTTGCCGATAATGAGAAATTCAAAATTCGAAAAAATTGTTTTGTGGGAGGTACAGTCAGTAATATATTAATTTCAAATTTTTTCCGATTAAAATATAGATCGTAAAAAAATGAATTAAAAGAAAAAATATTTTATCAAAATTCTCGGAACCGTTTCCGAGAAAAATACGATTTTCGAAAACCACTTTTTAACATTTGTATGATGGGTACCATTATTTTTAGGTAAAGCAATTTTTTTTCTCAAATCTTATAAATTATATTAAGAAACTTTTATTTATCAGGTCTGCAAAAAATCGAGCGTGGGGCTTTCGAAATATTGAGTTTCCAAAAAAAAAAAATTGATTTGTTTTTAAAATCCAAAAAATAAAAAATTGAAAATTTGCATATGTAATAATATTCAAACTTTGGAGGAGCTTTAGCATAAAAACAATTATTTAAATCAGTTGTACCATTTTCGAGAAAATCAAAAACATAAAAAATGGTTCCAGGGGGCTAGTAAAAATAACCATTTTTTGGATTTTTTTTTTTAACAATTACCTAGCCTTAACTGAATGAAATTTTATGATTTTTTTTAAATTCTGTGGGACAGCTTTTGAGAAAAACTATTGTTTATAAAATTTCAAAAAAAAATCCTATGGCAATTATTTTTTTTAGAAATAAAATAAATATGACCCAAACGTTTCTCTTGGGGCGATGTTTCTTCTTTTTTTATTTTTTTTTTAATTAAGCTTATTTAACCATGAAATTAAAAAAAAAAAAAAAACAAAAAGTTTGGACACTTATAACTTTGGATTAACTAATCGTAGGTAAAAAAACGGTACATGAAAAAATTAGAATTTCCAAAATCTAAAGCAATGTTTTTTCTTTTTCTTTTATTTCATGTTCTTGAGTCATTTGTTGTCTAGCAACAAATTACAACAAAAAGGAAAATAGATATTTACGTTTTGTGTTAGTTAGTTTAGATGTTGGTTATTGCATTATATTAATAATTGTATATTATCAAAATTATAGTATTTACTTCATATGAATTTTTATTTTTTCGATTCAAGTTTTAATAATTCTGATAATAACACAGGTATACACACATTTTGGTGCCGATACTTTTTGAACTGTTCTTTAGTAAATTTGACCTCCTGAAAACGAATCTGCAATCGGTTTTTGCCTAGCAGCTCCCGTTTTCATGTTATGGGGTAGGGTGTTGCAAACCTGACATCACTTAGAAATACCCAAAATAATTGGGAAAAGAAGAAAGTAAAACATTTTTTCTTTGAAAATCCAAGCTCATTTAGTGATATTTACATATAAATATAAAAAAATAATAAAATAATAATTTTATTAACAAGATACTAGCGAGTACATTTCATATACAATATATTTTTCACTGCTGATTTGATTTACTGGAACCCAAGAAGCTTCGTTTTTTTGCTTGATCTGCAATGTGGTTATTTCGGACAATCTCTTAACAAATTCCAGCAGTAATCTGCCATCATATGCGTATCCCACTTGCCCTGGTATCGACCTTTCATTGTCCTTATATCCTGGTGAAATCGTTCACCTTGCTCTTCACTCAAGTCTCCCAAGTTTTCAGGAAACCGGTCCAAATGGTTTTGCAAGTAATGCACCTTGATGCTCATGTTGCATCCAAGCTCACGAAAAGCAGTCAGCATGCTCTGAACTAAATCCTTATAATTTAAAGCCTTCTTGTTGCCTAGAAAGTTTTCGACAACTGACACAAATGATGCCCACCAGGGGCGACGCGTGCCTAAAAAATGTAGTCGTTCAGTTTCAAAATTCTTATTTGCAATGCCAAGAAGTCATACAAGTCTTTTTTTATATAAGGGTACATTATAATGTTTTTATTTTTATGTTAATAATAAATAGGTATGTGTTGATTAAGTACCAGCTAGTCGTTTTCCTCATTTCCTTCATTCCACAGAAAAAAAAGCTTTCCTCGTTCAAAACTGATTTGAACGAAATCGTCCCTATGAACGACGCGCGTCTCATTTCTCATATTCGAAAAAATAAAAAAATAAAATATTGGAATATGTAGATACCTAAATAAATAAATAAACTACTTACCTACGCCCTAGCTACCCGTTTTCCTCATTTCCATCGTTCTATATGTGACGTTAACAATCAAACAGAGGCTAAAAAAATGAACATGAAACCGAGCAAATGGGCGGAAACCTACGAGTATAATTCCTAAAATATTTAAGATAATTCAATGCAGTAAATTTTGTAAAATTTGTAGAAGTCTTTTTTATTAGATTGACCAAAAAAAATACTAAAGGGACCTTTTATTTTCGTCCTTTAGTGAAATGTTTTTTTTTTAGGCAGTTTTGTTTGTTAGAAATATATTTAGCGCGTTTTGAAAATAAGTTTCTTAAATTTTGATTCTCAAATGCCTGTAAAATTAAAAAAGAAGAGAAAATTTAAGTAAGGAAAAGTTCTTTTTATTGGAATTCATTAAAACTTATTTAACAATGATAACAAAGAATACGATAGGTAAACTAAAGATCCTTTTATAAGGATAAACAATTTTAGCGCCCTTCTATTTGATTTCATTTAAAGAAAAATAGAGCTGTTTTGAAATTTACAAGCATTGTATGAAAAATAGCACACATTTGATTGTTAAAAAATAACAAATAGCCTCGTTTTTATCCTTAACTCAACATTAAAATAGTAATAACTTCTAAACCAGCCCGTTTTTAAATACAATTTTTACACCATTATATAGCTCTCTTTGATACGCAAATTTTGGTATACCACACTCCATATTTTGAAAAAAGTGCCTTTAGCACCGTTTCGATTGTTAACGTCACAGATATTAAAAAAAAAAAAGCTCTACTCGTTCAAAACAGATTTGCACGAAATGCTACCTACAACGAGCGAATTGTTTTTTTTTTTTCTTGTATGCTTTCTATGGGTTCATTTCGTTGCCAAATCGTATGAACGACTTGGGTAGATACACATCGGTTGAGTGAAAACAAAACAGTAGCAGGTAGCTAGTTCGTTTTGTTTTATTTGGGTAGTTCACAGAAGGAATGCACGAGTTGGAAAATGGAAAATATGTACGTATACATTAGATATAACATATAACTATAAGGAATGAACGAACAGTATGAGTATGAGGTGTGGGTTAATTAGATAGAAATTAAAATAATGTCGCCTGTAAGCTAGTCGTTCATGCACGACTTGAACAATATGACGCCTCGCCACTGATGCCCACACTTTTCGCTCTTTTTCATTCATAGATTCAACAAAATTGGTGTCCTTTATTAACCGTCTGATTTGAGGTCCATCAAATATGCCAGCTTTTATTTTTTCAGTGCTTACTCCTTGCATCTTTGTAGATATGAATTTAAAACATGATGAATCCTTATCTAGAGCCTTAACAAATTGCTTCATTAAGCCAAGTTTTATATGAAGTGGAGGCAGGATTATTTTATTCCGATCAACCAAAGGCTCATTAATAACATTTTTTCCTCCAACAACCATGTTCTCTCTTTCAGGACAGTCTTTTTTTACCCAGTGATCTTGTTTAGCTCTGCTATCCCAAAGGCACAAGAAGCAGGGATATTTTGTGTATCCACCTTGCTGTCCAAGGAGAAAGTTAACCATTTTCAAGTCAACACAAATGACCCACTAATGTTCGTGATACTTAATCTTTTCCAAGACTATAGCTATATTCTTGTACTCTTCTTTCATTTGTATTGTAATGTAATGTATTTGTATTGTAATGTTTTACCAAGGGTTCGTAATAAATAAAACTTATTCACTTTGTTTAAAACTTCCACTTATTTATTTCGTAAATAAAACATTTCACTTTTTTACAACCAAACAATTTATTGTTCAACATTCAAATATACCGAAACTAATTTTCGAAAACAATTTACTTATCTCTTTACAACCAACTTTACTCTTTCATTATTAAAAACAAACTGTGTCCAGGTAGGCAACACAGTTGTCTTATATAGCAAAATTTAGGTTCTATTATTTTAATTATATAATTATAATTATAATTTATAATAAGATAATTATATAATAATTATATAATATATATAATATATATATATATAATATATATAATCTTAATATATATAATTCTTCTGTGAGTGTGTATGTCACTGAACTTCTCTTAAACGACTGGACCGATTTTGATGAAATTTTTTGTGTGTGTTCAAGGGGATCTGAGAATGGTTTAGATTCACAATTAAAAAAAAAAATATTCATAGTTAGCAACGCAAGCACGGGCGGCAAACGTTTGGGTCATATTTATTTTATTTCTAAAAAAATTATTGCGGTCTATATCCTCTCCTAAAAATTTTTTGTCTTAATAGTTTTAAAACTCACTTAAATAAAATATAACGAGACACAATTTAAAAAACATTTTGGCATTCAAAATGTTCCAATATCTTTGATACTTATCGAGATATGCTATCCCAAATGAAAAAATAGATTCGGATGCAGCGATCTTCAGCTTCATGTGCAAATTATAAAAAAAAGACAGAGATCGTTATGGCTAGTTTGCTTAGAATCTATAATCTTGCCATATACATTTGTATTTAAGTAATAACACAGGCCTTCTCGGGGCTTTTAAGGGTGGGCCAAATACAAGTAAGAGCAAATAGTCCCATTAATTATGGAACACAACGTCGTTCAAGTGGATGATGTGGTCGTGTGCCTTCAATTGCTGAGTCAACTGGATTTTGTAAGAATATTTCGAGATCTTTGTGTAGAATTCTCCTCAGTCTAGTGCGTGAAATGTTGAGCTGTTGAGATCGATGGTTAGCTGATGTTGGTGAATTGAGTGTCACACTCTCGGCTATAGCAGTCACATTCTCGTCCATGCGCACCGTACGAAAATGGGGACCATCAGTGTTGTTTAGCATACCAGTCTCACGAACTTTTTGCACAAACTTACAGAGGGTACGGTGGGTGCTTCATCTCCGCCAAAACTACTTTTCAAAAAAATGCACTGTTTGGGCTACACAGCACCCGTTTTGTGTCAAAATAACCTATGATTTAAAAAGAACCCACTAGATGGCCCACTTGTATATGTCTACATAGGTACATACATCTCCACTCGAAAATCAATACAAAACAATTCCAACCCACTTGAGACTGAAAGTGAGTGCGAACAACGTCGTTTATTTTCGTTTGGAATTCTCTGCCCTTTACAGAATTCCACTTAAAAGTTAAAAAAAAAAATTGATGTCACTGAAATGAAATCTGTGTTCATTAAATGATTTTTTTTTTTTTTTAATTCTAAAGGCATGTACATATTACAGTTTAAAATAAGAAGATCATTTTCTTCGGATTTCCTATTCATTTCAATAAAGATGCCATCATGGACGTCAGAAAGAAATGTCATTTGTGTTTAGACACAACTTACAAACCAATGTTTTCTAAACTGGCTCGTTTATCAAAATAAATATATTCTTTAAAATGTAGCCATGTGCCTACATATGTATGTGTGTATGTATCCATCCTTCTTAAAATAAACCACTTAAAACAAGAAAATCGTTTTCGTGCGTTTTTCAGTGGAAAAATAATAATAATACTATTGCTTACATGTTCATGTATGAGAGTACCCTGTAGATATATATTATTTTCTGAAAAGTTATCAAAACATTTCAAATTCAAGGGAATTGTTTAAATGAAGAGATTTGGCTTTTGAATAGTTTTTGATTGTTTTTATTTTTTATTCTTTTTTATTTATTCTTATGAAATTGAACTCTGTTATTGAATTTGATTTTAAAATACTTTTTTTTTAAGTTAATTATAAATTCGAAATGTCAAATCAATTAACGTGATTAGTGGAGCAGAAAGTCCAATGGAACGTTAAGGAAATCATTTTAAAATTGATTTCCTTGTCAATTTATTAATTATTCGAAATCGATTATGAAGACTAGGTAGGAGCAGGGATTCTGTTATAACGGGTGATTTTTTAAGAGCTTGAGAACTTTTTTTAAAAAAAAAACGCATAAAATTTGCAAAATCTCATCCGTTCTTTATTTGAAACGTTAGATTGGTCCATGACATTTACTTTTTGAAGATAATTTCATTTAAATGTTGACCGCGGCTGCGTCTTAGGTGGTCCATTCGGAAAGTCCAATTTTGGGTAACTTTTTCGAGCATTTCGGCCGGAATAGCCCGAATTTCTTCGGGAATGTTGTCTTCCAAAGCTGGAATAGTTGCTGGCTTATTTGTGTAGACTTTAGACTTGACGTAGCCCCACAAAAAATAGTCTAAAGGCGTCAAATCGCATGATCTTGGTGGCCAACTTACCGGTCCATTCCTTGAGATGAATTGTTCTCCGAAGTTTTCCCTCAAAATGGCCATAGAATCGCGAGCTGTGTGGCATGTAGCGCCATCTTGTTGAAACCACATGTCAACCAAGTTCAGTTCTTCCATTTTTGGCAACAAAAAGTTTGTTAGCATTGAACGATAGCGATCGCCATTCACCGTAACGTTGCGTCCAACAGCATCTTTGAAAAAATACGGTCCAATGATTCCACCAGCGTACAAACCACACCAAACAGTGCATTTTTCGGGATGCATGGGCAGTTCTTGAACGGCTTCTGGTTGCTCTTCACTCCAAATGCGGCAATTTTGCTTATTTACGTAGCCATTCAACCAGAAATGAGCCTCATCGCTGAACAAAATTTGTCGATAAAAAAGCGGATTTTCTGCCAACTTTTCTAGGGCCCATTCACTGAAAATTCGACGTTGTGGCAGATCGTTCGGCTTCAGTTCTTGCACGAGCTGTATTTTATACGGTTTTACACCAAGATCTTTGCGTAAAATCTTCCATGTGGTCGAATAACACAAACCCAATTGCTGCGAACGGCGACGAATCGACATTTCACGGTCTTCAGCAACACTCTCAGAAACAGACGCAATATTCTCTTCTGTACGCACTGTACGCATTCGTGTGGTTGGTTTAATGTCCAATAAAGTAAACTGAGTGCGAAACTTGGTCACAATCGCATTAATTGTTTGCTCACTTGGTCGATTATGTAGACCATAAATCGGACGTAAAGCCCGAAACACATTTCGAACCGAACACTGATTTTGGTAATAAAATTCAATGATTTGCAAGCGTTGCTCGTTAGTAAGTCTATTCATGATGAAATGTCAAAGCATACTGAGCATCTTTCTCTTTGACACCATGTCTGAAATCCCGCGTGATCTGTCAAATACTAATGCATGAAAATCCTAACCTCAAAAAAATCACCCGTTATTTGCTGGCTCTTCAAACCAATCAGCAGTATTTTATGTTTATTATTCATTATGGAAATATCCTGTGATTTGTGCTTGTACTTGCCGTTATTGGTATTTTTCGTTTAGCCGTATTTTTTTAGGACAGGAAGTTTATAGTATGTATCAGTAGTTTGTGTTGATTTATTTAACAATAACGAAACAGCTTTGTTATAAAATCAACTTGTCAGCAAGGATGTTAAAAGGATTTTTTAATTATCATATATTTGTCTGGGATATGAGATAATAATTTATTTATTTTTATTTAATATTTTAAAATAATGAACTTATGGCATACAAATATATGCAGATCAAATCAATAATCATATTTAATGTGCATATTTTAATGTTATAAATTGCACAAGCTTGCTTTTAAATAACTTTATTATTGGTTAAGTTGCTCTAATTGAAATGTGTGGCAGCCTATAACTGCGTAAACTTTCACATGTCCACTTAAACACACTCATCGTGTATGCGTTCAAGGTCCACTTCTGCATGCAGCAACGACGCAGTATTTTCTCTGCACAAACAAACCTTAATGTGTAAGGATTTAGATGAAGTGCCAATTGGTGCTGAAAATAACGTGCTCACATAATATGTATGTAAATTTGAGTTACATAAATATATAGGCAACAGGGAATCATCTCACAAACGCTGGGTATAAATTAGCTCGAGTATAAATCACACTGTGAGAGTTACAGCCTTGCAGAGCTAGTATCATCTTGTTTTCTCTACATTTCTGAGCTTCTTATTGAGGTAAAAGATCTTCACACATTCTAAAATGAAGATGATGATTAAGTCTAATTTTTATTTTTTGAAAATTAAATATCTGGATAAGAAATTAACGATTATGTCTTTACCTCGAACTACACCCTTAACCTTTGAAGCAATTTTTTTACAACCTCAGTACTTAAGGGTCTTCGGTAATTCCCTATAGAATGATTGACGTTGTTCTCTTTACTTAAAAACTAACAGTACGTGCCACACAGCCATTCTGAAAAATCTTTTATATCTCGAAAATTTGATAAAAAATAAAATGCCCGACTGGGTCGCACGAACTTGTTCTTATGTAAACGACTGAGAATTTCAAAAATGAATGTTATTAGAGAAAAACTGTTCATAAGCATAAAATTAATTTTTTAATAGACTAAAACAACTCCTTTTTTAGTTGGAGCTAAACACAGGATGCCATGTGATTCAACCAAATATTAGCTTATGCAAGAACCAAAATAATAAGTCTGTACTGGTTTCTTAAAAAAATAAGTTTTTATACATACATACATATGTATATAGTTTTTTATTATTTTTCAAATAAAAATTAAATTCACAAAAAAAATATTGACCCGTTTCTGAGATAGATAGATAGATTTCTTTTTTCAAAAATTATTGTTTTTAAAGTTTTGAAATGCAATGTTTTACTTTTTAGAAGTTTTTCTTTTAAAAATTTCATTAAAATCCGTTTAGTCAATAATGAGAAATTCTAAATTTGAAAAAAATGGTCCAATGTAGGTACAGTCAGTAATATTTTGATTTCAATTTTTTTTCATTTGATTATAGATCGTAAGAATTAATCGAAAGAAAAAAAATTTTATCAAAATTCTCGGAACCGTTTTCGAGAAAAATACGATTTTCGAAATCCATTTTTAACATTTGTATGGAGGGTACCGTTATTTTTAGGTAAAATAATTTTTTGTTTCTTACATCTTATAACTTATATTAAAAAAACCTTTATTTATGAAGTTTTAAAAAAATCGAGCATGGGGTTTTCGAAATATTGAGTTTTCAAAAAAAAAATTTGAAACTTTTGTTAAAAATACAAAAAAAAAAAATTTTGAAAATTTGTATACACAATAATATTGAAACTGCTGGGAAGCTTTACATAAAAAAATGATCAAAATCAGTGGTACCGTTTTTGAGAAAATCAAAAACAAAAAAAAATGGTTCCAAAGGGGGTACCAAAAATAACCGTTACCTAGCTTTGACTAAATGAAATTTTTTTAATTTTACAAAAAAAAAATTGTGGGACGGTTTTTGAGAAAGAGAAAATATTTATTAAATTTTGAAAAAAATTCGTATGGCAGGTACCGTTATTTTTGGTCTTAAAAAATAAAGGAAAAAATCAATCAATCAATCTACCAAGCTTGAAGAAAATCGACAAAAAGACAGACAGACAGAATTGCGAGACCCACTTTTTTGGTCTTCGCTATCATCGTAATGTCAACTTTTATCAAAATCTCGAATTCGATTTTTTTACGAATGCATAACTTGCCTTATAGAACCTATAAGTCGCAAGTTAAAATTAGGTGGCATGGCTTACATTTTGATCAAACACAATTTTAAGGAAAAATATATTTACAGTATCTGTCAGAGAACCGCCTTTTTGATTTTCGACTTTCTCATAATTATCTCTAATCATTGTGACCAAACTTTGTGTAGGTACAGGATTTTTTTTTTTAATTTAAAATAATATTGTATATAAACCAGAACTTGTATAAAACCAGAATTGCTGAGAGGGTAGCCCGGGAGCTCTATGGGCAAGAACGAAGGGAAAAACAAAAGTGGTGAAGCACAATTTCGAAGAGAGGTACGTATGTATGTACTTATTTTCAAAAGTAATGCAAAAATAACTAAAACTAAAAGCCTGCCGAGAGGAGAGTATTGAAAAATGGTAGTAGACGCAGTTGATACTGAAGATCTGGAAATAACACTTTTTAGACTGCTTAACAGCGAAGGGGGTCAACATTCCACTATTATACAGAATAATCCATTTACAATGGGAAATGATGGCTAAATGTTCGATGCCCGACTTAAATGCAGTGTGCTTAGCGATAGCCAAGCTTAAGGTGCAAGAGGCTGCTGGTGCCAATGGCCTGCGGAACTATTCAAAGCAAGGGGAGATGACTTGATATGGAGTATACACCAACTTATCTCTAAAATTTTGTAGGATGAAAGTATGCCCGATGAATGCAACCTCGTTATAGAGAAAGGGGATGGTCTACTCGTAAGTCTCCTCAAAATCGCATACAAAATCCCTGAATCTGTAAGTGTGATCGCTTAAAACCGTTTGTCCACGACCTAATCAGTCCCTATATCAGTGTGGTTTTAGGCCCCGGAAATCAACCGTCGACCACACGTTCACACTTCGACCGATTTAAAAAAATAAAATGCACGACTGGGTCGCACGAACTTGCTCCTATGTAATAGACTAGGAATTTTAAAAACGAATGTTATTAGAGAAAACTATTCATAAGGATAAAATGAATTTTTTAAATTCTTTTAGTAGTAAGAGATAAAAACAGAATGCTATGCAAATATGAATTTATGCAGGAACAAAAATTATAAGTCGTTGTAGTGGTTCCTTAAAAAAATAACATTTTATGTACAAAATTTTTAAAACATTTTTAAGTCAAAATTTTGGTACGCCAACCTTAAGTTTTTATTACTATACGAATAAAAGTCTAATTTCCAAAAAAAATACTAAGCCGTTCTTGAGATATCGAATTTTTCAAAAAAAAAAATGACTTTTTTTTTCTAAAAATTGAAAAAATATTTGTTCTTAAGTTTTTAAATGCAATGTTTTTTAAACTTCTTAGGAGCTTTTTATAAAAAAAATTCATTAAAATCCGTTATGTCGATAATGAGAAATTCAAAATTCGAAAAAATCGTTCTTTGGTGGGTACAGTCAGTAATATCTAGATTTAAATTTTTTTTATTAAATTAAAAATCGTAAGGATTAATCAAGAGAAAAAAAATTTTAGCAAAATTCTCGGAACTGTTTTCGAGAAAAATGCGATTTTCGAAAACCATTTTTTAAAATTTGTATGGAAGGTACCGTTAGTTTTAGATAAAACAAATTTTTTTTTCTCAAATCTTGTAGATTATGTTAAGAAACTTTTTTTTGCCAAGTTTGAAAAAAATCGAGCATGGGGTTTTCGAAATATTGAGTTTCCAAAAAAAAATTTTGAATTTTTTTTTAAAAATCCAAAAAATTAAAAATAGAAAATTTGAATACGTAATAATATTCAAACTTTGGAGGAGCTTTGGCATAAAAAATATTATTTAAATCGGCTGTATCGTCTTCAAGAAAATCAAAAACAAAAAAATGGACCCATGGGGGCTACCAAAAATAACAATTTTTTGTAAAATTTTTTTCAACCATTAGCTAGTTTTAAGCAAATGAAATTTTTCAATTTTTTTTTTTTAAATTCTGTGGGACAGTTTTTGAGAACAAAAAATATTTATAAAATTTCGAAAAAAAATCGTATGGCAGGTACCGTTGTTTTTGGTCTTAAAAAAAAACAGACAAAAATGTCCGGGGGGAAAAATTAAAACCCATATCTACCAAGTTTGAAGAAAATCGGCCGAGCCGTTTAGGCTTAAGTCGAACCGACAGACAGAAAGACAGACAGACAGACAGACAGACAGACAGACAGACAGACAGACAGACAGACAGACAGACAGACAGACAGGCAGACAGACAGAATTGCGAGACCCACTTTTTTGGTCTTCGCTATTAACGTAATGTCAACTTTGATCAAAATCTCGAGTTCGATTTTTTTTACGAATGCATAACTTGCCTTATAGTACCTATAAGTCGTAAGTAAAAACCTACGAGAGTCAAATCTATACACACCACCTCTTAATCGATTTTAAAGTCGCGTATGAAAGCGTAGATAGAGACAAATTATACAGAGCCATGTCGCATCCCTGGAAAACTCTTCCGCTTGTGTAGGATGACGATGGAGAAATCTCGCTGCTCCATCGAAGTTGGTAAGAACACCACCGAACTCTTTGATGTCAACAAAGGTTTGAGGCAAGGCGATGCGTTATCATGCAACCTCCTTAAAATCGTTCTTGAAGAAATTGTACGCAACTCGCAAGTCTCAAATAGGGGTATATTTTTTCAAAATTCCGTTCTACTACTTGCTTATGCAGATGATATTGACATCATTGGAAGAACGAAGCGAGCTGGTACTGGTGCGTTTGTACGTATTGAAAATGGCTTTGGCTGTTTTTGAGGACAAGATGAAGAATATGCTATTATCGATATAGGAATATGAACATCCAGACTATGGCAAAACGTCACGACAGATTGGTACAACTTTGAAATCGTTAAGGACTGTGTGTACCTGGGCTCTACTATTAAGAGCGTAAAATGATATCAGTACAGAGATCACTTAGAAACAATCCCAACTTATAACGGAAATGCAGTTTCCTTTCACGTAGACAGGGAGTAAGTAAGCTATGCACCATGTCAAAGGAACCCCAACCCAAACCATCCCAACCCAACAAAATATTGGACTCTCATTCTATTCCACATCTTTTAAGCTCACAACTCATACGTTGCAGAAAATCCACCACTACATTTGTCAAATGCAACATATTTTTAAAATGGCATTAAATTTAGTTTTAATCAAACATTTCTGACAAAATTAATTTGCGTATTTATATTTTTACAATCCTATAAAGGGGAAAATAAAGCCTGTTTAAATTACGAACACACATTCTGATAAGCCGTTTCATTTACCAAATTCCCATAATCTGTATCATTTTTTTTGTCCACCTACCCATCAGTGCCACTTATCAAACTAAAGTGATTTTAACATTAGAGCGACCAACGACCGACGAATAAAAGAACAAATGGGAATTACAACATTCATAATAATTCTAAGTTACTTACGAAAACTAGTCAAAATAGTAAACAAACTAATTAAAATTAATGTCAAGATATTAAAATTTGCAGATGTTTAGTGGCAAATGATATATCTACCATTTAACTTTCGCAGGATTTTTAAAGTGTCTTTTTTTTTTTTAATTTTATTTTTCGCTTATCATTAAATTTGGTTTTTTTCTTTATTTTCATTTTTATCCCATGGATAAATTATAATAAATTAAATGTTAAATTATATCCATTTATCATTTTTTCTAATTTATTTTAAAACCTTCCCCAACCCCAATGTTATTGCATGCTTCTTTGAAATCTTCATTTTCATTTTATTTTATTATTTTATCAATGGTTTCCCTTAAAAGACTTGATGAAATATTGATATTAATTGGTCATGCATGGTCATCTAGAAATAGAATTTCTTACTGGTTTCGTACATCTCTATGGTCATTGATTCAAAATGAAAATTTAATTTATTTAATCATAGATACGAATAAGGAGTATGTGAGGTAGATTTATACATAAAATATAAATTGATTTTGTCAGGAATGAAAACCAAATTTTTTCTTTTTTGCAAATATCAAATAAGAGTAATTTTGTGAATTATTTAATCAATTTTAAAGAGAGAAAATCTTTAAAATTTCACAAGAAAATTGATGAAATTACTTAAGAAATTTTATTTATAATTTGATTGAGTAGATAAGATGTTAAATGTCTTCACAAATCCAAAACTAAAATTGAGAGAATATCTAATAGAATATTTCGTTTCATTAAATGGTATTTGAATATTTTTGAGACTGGATTTTCAACTCTTAGAAATGTGAAATGATAAATCGTAATTGATTCATTATATGTAATGTTTAAGCAACACCGTAATTTATATCAATCATAAGAATACTATATCTTTATTTACATTAATTTACCCATCAAATTATTCTTAATGAAGGTTTCATAGTTCTTTGCTGAAATAAAAATTCCAAAAACTCAACCCTATTTATCACTCATGAAATTGGCCTTCTTTATCCTTAACTTCGGACGACAATCAACAGGTACACATTTTCAACATAAGTATTAAATATCTCTTTAACAAGTATGTTCCACTTAAAAAAAAAATATCAACTTATTATATTATGTCAAAAAGAGATCTCTGTTTCGTCGGTGGAAACTCTTTGTTTAAATATGTTTGACGAATGAAATCGTGTGACAAGCCTATTAAAACAAGATTTACGTTCGTATCACTGTGCTTACTTCGACTCAAATCGCTCTTCCAAGCATCTATGTGGAATCAAGTTCCTACGTGAACTTGGATTAGGCAAGCCATCTCCCATGATTAATGAAAATATTAACCTCGAGAAAATAAATGGAAATTCGATAAATAAATGGATCTTCAACATTACGTCCACATAATGCTTTTTAATTATTATTTTGTGTTAATGTTTTAACAGTAGGGCTCTTGATTTTACCCGGGCAATACCCATTTCATCAAAAACCCGGGTACCCGGGTACCCGGGTAATGCGGGTATTACCCAAATTTGCGGGTACCCGGGATATGTCAACTGGCGGGTACCCGACAATGTCGTGTTACGGGTACCCAGTACTCAAAAATACTACAATTGCTTATAAAATAATATTTCACAGAAAGAGGAAGCAGAGAAGAAGTGAAATGTGATTTTTATATCCATAAGCATCATGTTGTACTTAAATTTTATTGAAAATACACTGATGTGAATAAGTTTTCACTAATTTCCTTCACATTGCTCTTAGATCTGCATCTTTACATTCTTTTCTATAAAAAGAAATATCCAGAATCCAAATGATTTCTCAATAATTATTAATTAATTAATCCCTGCCCAATAGAGCTGTGTCAATCAGGATTGATTCGATTTTCTTGATCCGATCATCGAAAAGTATTGATGATCAAAATCAATCATTTTAATCGATCTCAATCTCAAACATTTAGATGATTCTGGATTCTCGAGTTTCTATTTCAATCTCAATAATTTCAATGAGTCTCGATTTTCGATATCAGTTGACTCGATTTATCATGATTTACTCCATTCCATTTATTCCGATTCAATCAATGTGGATTATGAAAGCCAAACGCACGATGGACTAGAATTTCTGGGTTGAACTTGGCATTGAAGAACATGATTGATCGAGCCGGTTGTTGATGTTGTAGGCCGCAAAAACAATTGTTGAACTGATGTTATTTGCTGTATCAGGATCCGGTATGTTTAATGTGGATTTTTGGACGTTTCTTAATCCATCGAAATCGTAGCCATCCTTTGATGGATTTTGACAGTTTATGACTTGACAAATAGAGGACGAATTCAGTTATGACGTAAAAAGTATATTTCGTACAAAATGTCAGCCGAAAAAGCCCTAAAATTTATCTTTTCCGGAGCAAAAAATAAAATCTCTTTTTTTTTTTGTATTTTTAGACGTTTCTTAATCCATCGACATCGTAGCCATCCTTTGATGTAATTTGTCAGTTTATGACTTAAAGAATAGAGGACGAATTCAGTTTTGATGTACAAAGACTATTTTGTACCAAATGTTAGCGGAAAGCCCTAAAATTGCTCTTTTCCGAAGCAACAAATAAAATATCTTTTTCTTGAATTTTTTGACACTTTTTATTCCATGTACAAAGTAGCCATCATTCGATGTTATTTGGCAATTTTTGGTTTACATTAACAGAGTATTTTGTGAGAACTATCAAAGCCACAAGTCAATCTTATCATCGAAATCGAAATAAAAATCGAATAGGAACAGTATTGTATCATTTCAGTGAAATGAAAATGATCGTATGATCGATTGATTGAAATGATCGGATCATTTTCGTAATTGATTGTTGGACGATTCGATCATTTGATGAACGATTTGCACAGCTCTACTGCCCAAGAATAAAGCAATATTCTGAGACAAAATAGCTTAGAGGCGAATGTAAAACACACTGCAAAATATAATGTTTGAGAATGCATTCATAAATCATAACGTTTTTGATATGAAGATACATTAAAAAAAAAAATTGTTATGAATCCGTTTAAAAATGTTGTTATGAATCTGTTTATATTTATATTAGTTTTTTTTTTAACCAGGGCTACTTAGTCGAATCAAAATCCGACTACTTATCTAAGTATGTATGTTGTAAAGGGTGGTTAAACAAAGATGCACGATGTTAATTGTAAATAAAACAAAAAGTTTTCTGAGAATTATCTTAATATTTTTCATTATAATAGAAGGATATATGACAATTATGTGTGAAACAAAATATCGGCCAAATGCTCGCCACGGCTTCGGTGGCATACCTCTATCCGATGGTCCATATTTTTAATGACTCTGAGACATAATTGAGGTTCAATGTCGTTAATGTGCCGAATTATCTCATTCTTTAACTCTTGAATTATTCTTGGCTTATTGACGTACACTTTTTCTTTTAAATATCCCCAAAGAAAAAAGTCCAACGGTGTCAAATGACATGATCGTGGAGGCCAATTAACATCGCCACGATGTGGGATAACACGGCCCTTGAATTTCGTTGGTTGTGTGGCAAGTGGCACCATTCTGTTGGAAGCACATATTGACCATGTCCATATCCATGTTCGTTATCATCTCGCGATAGCGAACACCATTCACAGTTACTGCTTGGCCGACCTCATTTTCGAAGAAGTACGGCCCGATGACGCCGCCAGCCCATAAACCGCACCAACCAGTCACTCTTTGTGGATCCATAGGCTTTGCAACAATCATTCGTGGATTATCATTTGCTACAGATCCGGTTTGCTGAAATTTGCGCACAATTTTACCGATTGTTGACACATTTGGGCGATTATGCTGACCAAAAAAATCACGATCAATTATGTCTCAGAGTCATTGAAAATATGGACCATCGGATAGAGGTATGCCACCGAAGCCGTGGCGAGCATTTGGCCGCAATTTTGTTTCACACATAATTGTCAAAGATCCTTCTATCATAATGAAAAATATTAAGATAATTCTCAGAAAACTTTTTGTTGTATTTACAATTAACATCGTGCATCTTTCTTCAACCTACCTTTAAAAGTGGTAAGCGGCAGAGAAATAATATAATTATGGTCTTCAATCTTTCTTTAAGGGTTTTTTTATAACAATACACGAATATGTTTTGGGTACCCGGATTTTACCGAGTACCCGCAAGAAAGCGGGTACCCGAAATTATGGTACCCGGGTAATACCCGTAAGTGCGGGTACTCGGGTACCCGGGTAATTACCCGGGTATGCGGGTATCAAGAGCCCTATTTAACAGCCTTTGCAATACACTCTGACTTCGATTATAAAGGGTGGTCCAACGAAAACGCATGATGTTATATGTAAATAAAACAAAACGTTTTCAGAGAATTATCTTAATATTTTTTATTATAATTGTGTGTGAGATAAAATATATTTATGCCAAATGCTCCCCATGGCTTCGGTGGGATACCTCTATCTGATGGTCCATATTTTCAATGACTCTGAGATATAATTGAGGTTCAGTTTCGTTAATGTGCCGAATTATCTCATCCTTTAGCTCTTGAATTTTTATTGGCTTATTGATGTATACTTTTTCTTTTAAATATCCCCAAAGAAAGAAGTCCAACGGTGTCAAATCACATGATCGTGGCGGCCAATTAACATCGCAACGACACGTGAGATAACACGGTCATTGAATTTCTCGCGCAAAAGAGCCATTGTTTCGTTTGGCTGTGTGGCAAGTGGCACCATCCTGTTGGAAGCACATATCGTCCAGTTCCATAACCTTAATTTCTGGCCAAAAGAAGTTCGTTATCATCTCGCGATAGTGAAAACCATTCACGGTAACTGCTTGGCCGACATAGCAAGCTATCTCGGTCGCAAAGTTGTGATATGTTGCAGCATATGCACACCTCTTGCTTTGGAGGAAAGGTCTATCTAACACCTCTTGAATTCAAGAAAAGAATCTTGAAAAACATGTGTCTCCGCATTCGGAATAATCCAAGCCACGATTATGCTCCCACTAGGGGGCCTACCACATAGATAGGGTTTGAGCCGAGGGCAAAACTCAACCCCCGACTCAAATGGGCACTATCTCCAATGGTACCAGAATATAGCTTTCGGTGGAGCTTCGCAACCGAGGTCACTTCCAGATGGGCTCCTACAAAACACTGGGCCTGTCAACCCTTAGGATACACACACCAAGAAGTCGGCCGGGGTAGTAACCAACAACTTAGTGTGCTTCCTTTTGGTCCTTCATTCGCCATTCCTAGTCTTTAGCTCACCTTACGGCAAACAAGGAAAGACACTCCTATCTTTTATTTACCTTACGGCAAACTAGGAAAGACACTCCTAGTCTTTGTTCTAAAGAACGAGGACGACGATCCTTATATTACTTGCTACTGCAAGTAAGATCTCCAGCTACGTAAGTAACCGGAGACTTACCCTTTTATACTCCTTAATTTACCCTTAAAAATCACCAGCCAGTAGCCGGATCATTTACTCCTTTTACATCCTTTAAAACCTTGAAACCTCCAGCCACGCAAGTAGCCGGAGGTTTCGCCATTTTACACCTTTTTTCACCCATAAAACCTGAAATCTCCAGCTACAAGTAGCCGGAGATTTCACCATTTAACTCCCTTTTTCAACTCCCTTCTACTCCCTGTTGGGTTTTCTTAGTTTTCTAAATCTCTAGCTGATCGAGCGGCTAGAGAATAGACGAAAGCCCCCTCACCATGACAAGGTGAAACCCGTCAGGGGGGGTGGGGGGTTGAAACAGATGAGAAATTGAACAAAAATTAATTGAATTTTTAAGAATTAAAAACATTTACGTAAGGCTTAATTTTTTTATACATCCCATTTTCGTTGGGCGCCATCTGAATTTTGCCTAATGGGCTCTTATTAAGAAAACTCAATTTTATTCTCAAGTTGTTGCAATTTTTGCATGAAATAAATAAAGTTATTTAACTTGAACATGCCTACTGAAACGCAAAGTTTTGTTTTGTCCATATTAAAATTTTTCCGAAATTTGAAATTTCCTTAATTAATTCTTTAAAGTATCTACGACCATGAAGAACAACTCTATCATGTCTTAGATTTAAAAGACCTCAATTATAAAATTTCAGTTTCTAATGGCGTGACAATATTAAACAATGAAAGTGGGCGTATCACTGTTCAAGGGAGTTTAATATACAATTTTAAGTTTCCCAGTAATATTGAATGAGGATAAAACTGACAAATATGAAAAGTGTGCTAATCATAGGGGAGTTTTACTAAAATCCCAATTCCAAATTCAACATCTTTTCATAAATGTATGTATTTTTTGTTCTAAGTTGATTATGAGCGAGTTATTTATTAAACATCAACTTCCCTAAAATTCTAAATGGCGCCCAACGAAAATGTGTCAAAATTTGATGAAACCATAATTTAGCCTCCTTGCTCCCATTCACGTATTTAATTTTTTATTATTACAAATGTACATTTCGACTAATCCACTTATATAATTAAATTACCTGCACCCTTTTCAATTCATAATGTATGTATAACTTTTTCCATTGTAGGCGAGTTAAGCCTAAGGGGGAATAAATTGAAGGAATTGTTTTTTAGTTAAATAAATTGAAAGAAACAAATAACTCATTTTAAAAATAAGTGTGGGAAGATACAATAAGTCTATTCTCTGCCGCAAATAAATGTATCAAAGCCCAAAGCTAAAGGGTAATGTAAATAAATTATACGCCAACCTTTAAACCCCTTAATCCAATCTAATTAATACTTAATTCAATTCTTCCTCGTCGTCGTGTCGTGTCGTAGGTGTTGAATTGAATTGAAATAACTCAACATTTATATACATAGCATTCTCAACATTGACCTTTCTGTTAGATAAGTTAGTTACATTTCACACATTCAAATATAAAATCCTAGTGAGCTTAAATAACCAACCAACGATACTTGAATGCTCGAAGGGTTTGGAAAATAAAATGCACAACTGGATCGGATGAACTTGCTCTTGGAGATCACAGTCGTAACGCGGTTACACATTAAAAATGTCTAAATGTAAAGGTCTTCCTAATGGGCTGATATCAAAGAAGTGGTTTGATATGAATTGGACACAATTATTTGTATATTTAAAAATGCCATTATTTTTAAACTACTTTCGTCAGTGAAACATATATGGAAAAAAGTTAAAAATAAGACCATAAGTTATCACAACAAAAAACTTAAGATCGTGTTTCCGTTATGCTATATTCGTGGCAAAAACTTGAAAAACAGAATTATTTGAGCTGTTTCAAACACTACATATGAGTACGCAATTTAACCAAAATCATAGAAATCGTTTTTGAGAATTGTTTAAATAAGCGAAAATCGTTGCTTAGCAGCTATACGCTCTGAATAAGCTTACAAGTTAGACACACATCCTAATTTCTCCTCTCCCGAATCGCACAGAAACGTGCAGTAGCAAATTTGATGAAAATCCGACCATCCGGTTATTGTTTAGCTCAATCGCCACCGTGACACACTAACACCCAGACAAATATGACGGAACCTATTTTTGCCCTCTGTATCATTGTTAAGGTGGATTTGATTAAAACTTCATCATTTTTTTACACGAAACCAATACTTGCCCTACACTTTCAGACCGAGTAAAAAGGAAAGGGGATGGTAATGGTGACGTTAATCACGACGAAGATGATGTCATTGTAGTGCATCGATTATCGGGTCATATCAATCAGTTCCAGTCTTTTTTTTTTGTGCCTATTTTAAACCGTATTCATGTTATTTTTTTTGCTCCTAACTCTTTGTGGGAAGGTACAATTCAGGTGAAAGGCGTAATGGAAAAATTGATGATCTAGTTCAGCACATAGATGCCTACCCTCTTTTCGCCATATCTCCCGCATCGATGTGTTGAAATCGATGTCGTTGGCTTTCAATTAAGGTGGCAATAACGCTCGCTGATGGTTGGTGATTAAAAGTTGCTTCCATTTTGTAGTCTTCTTCTTTCTTCCATTAGATAAATCAAATTGAGGTAGTTCGTGACATGAAATCGTTATTCGTGTAATATGAGAGATTTTGATGAAAAGACTTCTTTTTTTTTCTTTTTTTCTTTGGTCTAAGGGAAGCCGTTGTGGTATGATGTGGGTGGTGGGTGAGTGTTATGGCAATGTTGGATGATTTTACGATGAGTCTATAAATGGTGTGTGTGTGTTTTTTTTTACTTATTTTTGCACACAAAAGGGTGTTGAGTTCAGTCGATTATACCGAATCAATTTTTTTACGGGGTAAGCAATGGATGATGAAACAGTTTGTCGAAAGTATCTTTTCACCGGAAAATTTGTGGAAACAGAAATAAATTACCGTGGAGCCTAAGGTATCAAAAGATTTTGGTTGTAAATATAATAATTATTTCTCAGCTCTGATATGACCTCTGGTAAGGATATTCATAAAAATTCAAGAAAAAGGGAAATTATTATTTCTTTTCAATAAGGACGGTAAGATGTTGAAACTGCATACAACCAAATGTGTACGAGGTATTAACAAAATTCTTTTTTTATTTTAAAGACCATTGTATGCCACTATTGACATAGTTCAAATGCTTACATTGGTTTCTTACTGGGGCACAGATCCGAGTGGTTCAATTTTCAATAACTCTTTGGCATTGATCCGTCTGAATTTGAGCAATGGTCTCTGTTAAGGTTACCTTATGGGCATCCATCGATTGTATGATATATTTGCATAGTTCTGCAATTTCAGAAATTCCATAGGAAAAAGTCTAGCGGGATCGCATGATCTTGGTGGCCGGCATTCGTTGTCTGGCACGAAGTTTTGTCCCGCTGGAACTGCATGTTGTCAAGGTTATCATTCGTCGTTCTGTAGGGCTTGCCATTTACAATGACTGAATGACAATGATGAAAATACAGACCAATAACGTCATCGCTGGACCGAAATCCACACCAAACGAAAACTTTTTGAGGATTCATTGTCACCTCGTTGAATGTTAGTGTGGTCTTTTATATGGCAATTTTGCTTGCTAACATAGCCTTTCATCCAAAAATGCGCCTCGTCGCGTTGCTAAAGATAATTTTATGGTCCTCTACCAAAAGCTCTGAAGCCCAGTCAACGGAGGCGTCGTCTATTATCATAAACATTGAGCTCCTGAGTAAGTTGGATCTTGTACTGGTGTAGGTTCAAGTCTCAACGCGAAATTCTTAAAGGTAAAGTCTGCGAAAGGACGAGTTCTAATGTACAGCTCCTGGATCTGCTGTATGCTTTCACGAATTCACGTTTTTTTTTAAATTTTATAATTCAATTTGGCGTAATTTATAGCGAATCGTTATGTTTTGTCATGCTTAAGGACGGTGTTTTCCCAGGGTGTGAGGGTGTAACGAATCCTCCAAAAGTTTTTCTTGTCATAAAAATTGCTTTTCAGCTTGGCCATTAAGACTTGGCAGAGATGTAGGTCCATTTCGTAGTTGATTGAGAGTTTTAAATTGCTAAGCCCTTTTCTCCACGAGCTGTTTTATATTAAATTTATTAAAGAAGTACATAATTTGTTTTCCTGGACTAGATTGAATTATAACAAGAAATAGTTGTTAAAATATTATCATTAATTTTCTTCAATCATGGTTTATTCCATCTCTTAAGACGATTAAATAACTCAATGATTCGAACTCAGGCAAAAATATACCAAAATACGTATCTACCGCAACAAATTACTGAAAGTGCCAAATCATGCCAACACAAAATAATGAATTATTCCCAAAACAAATACAACGATGTGAGGGATCGTCCCTAGGATCTTTAGACCTTTATTGCTACTTAAATTAAATACTAAAGCTCCGTATCAATCATTTAATAAAAGTTAAAAGTAAAAAATGTCGATTGGGAGCGGGTCTATGGTCAAACTAATGACTTTTCCAGTTTCAATTTAGATTTGGAATAATATTTAAACTTATATAGGTGTCTATACTAGAGATTTCAAAACCCTGAAATCCTTTTTTCCCCTAAAAGGTTTATGCACCTAATTTTTTTTTTAAGTTTCAGTTTTTGTATTTGTGAAATCATCAATTTCAATATCCCCCCAGAGAACACACCGAACTCAGCGAAATAGTTTAATTCAATAAGGAAACTTTAAGTTTGAACTTTTTCACTTTTTATCCTTCTTACTGCATCTCTTGGGATTTTTTGTGCTCACCAGATCTCAATGTCAATTTTGAATGAAGAAAATCCATCGATTAAGCTTAAACAGTTTTGAAGGCCATCAACGAAAAAAACAAAAGTCCTTCGAAGTAAAAGTTTTCTAATTGAATAGTGTTATCGAGTTCAATAAGAGAATACAAAAAAAAAATACCTACCACTTTTGTTTTGCAATCTCTTTTTTCGTTGAGGAACTCAAATCAGGAGGAACGCTTCATAAATAAATGTATTAGTCTTTGGATCCTTTTAGGATTCTTTTAAATAAAAATAAGATTTGCAAATCTCTTTCATTAGACTTCCATTAAGAGCTTATTATGTTGGTTTTTCGATGATTTATTGCTTAAGTAGAAAGTTTTGTTCTGACTTATTTAGGGGAGATGAACTTTTCCGACAATGTTGTGTCTACCGATTTATATTCGATTTTCGAAAATTGGTTAATTTCAATACAAATAGCTATCAACTATTTCTTATATGTATAAATGTTGGTTATCGAATGGAAGATGTAATTGCTCAAATCTTTTAGAGTAAGTGCCTTCTTTGATGACATTGATTACAAATAACATTTAAGGATTTTAATAAAATCATGAATCTAGCTAAAGGACTGTGCATTTGAGTGAGTTTCTTAATTTATCGGTACTGAAGTTAGAAGGCGGTCCGGACTTTGTTGCGCAAACTTGAAAAAATAGTAGGAATGAATCCTAAAGCAAGGCGTAAAAGATCATCGCTCAGGTAGAGCACACTAGTGGTAGAAGACTAGGAATTAAGAAGGCTGAAATAAGCTTGTTATATCAACTTTAACTATAAGAACTGATCCACTGCAACTGAAGCGCCAACTACGAGTAAAATTACGTATAGTAAGCATGAAAGTAACGGATTTTTCAATTAGCGAGTGTAGATTTTGTCAGCCTGTGGCGGCCATGTTGCTATGGTGACATTTGTTAAATCTGTTATTTATTATTCAATTAATGGCTCCAAATCACTGTGACCGTGATACAATTGTGCTGTTTAATGTGGTGTCCAAATGATAAAACTTTATTATCAAAATGAGTTTTCGTTCGTGCAAATGTTGCAAATACCGTTTAGTGTGGATTTTGGTCAAAAAAGACGGAGCGGCAATTAGGGGCAAAAACAATGTGTTTAATAAACTTCAACAAACAACTGGAAACGAGCTCATTGATGTAAACTGTGCAGCACATATTGTAAATATTTGCGTTCAAACCTCAATTGCATGTTTACCAATTGATGTTGAAGTAATTGTTATAAAAATATATTCTTATTTTTATATATATTTATATACAGTAAGGGTTGAACATTAAAGAAATATATGTGAGGTTGCAGCCGTTGAATATAAAAAACTAATGGGTTTTAGTAAAACACGATGGCTTACCCTTAAACCGGCAATAGAAAGAATTTTGAAACTGTTTTGAGCCCTTGAAAATTTATTTTCTGTCGCAACCAAAGTGCCCAACTATGTTAAGAGATTTTTTTTAACAATTCTTGTTCCGAACTATGGTTATTTTTTGCACATTGTCAGGCTACTCTTTTTCAAAACAGCATTTTAAGGATTGAGTCCCAGGAAATATGCATGATGGAAGTATCCATTGTCATTAAAGATCTTAAATCAAAAATAAAACAAAAAAAAGAGGAATGCTTTGTGCCCATAATAATTTTAAAAAAAAACTGATAAATGACTTACAGAAAGAAGATCCTAAACTTTTGGATAAAATAAAATCACACGCAAATAAATTTTACTCTATTTGTTTAGATTACACAGCTCCACAAAAGAAAAAAATTTTTAATATGGGATCAGACCACCTTTACTATACGTTTTCGGGGTCGCTGAATCCGAATCCGGCCACCATTTTACCCTATCACGTCAGGATTTTTCATAACCTCAGTGACCTCAGTGTCAACCCCCAGTGACCCAGGGTGCCCGAGTTGAAGCTCTCGGAGGGTATAGCTCAAGAATGACAGGTGCAAAAAAGTTCAAACTCCCTAAAACCCAACCAGGTTAACCCCAATAAACCTAGGACACCAGAGTTTTAGCTCTTCCAGGGAATCATTCGCAGGGCAGGGATAAAAAAACAGAGCTGTGTTATTTAAATCAGTAGAACGATGGATTTGCCGAAATTGAAGTTTTGGAATGGGTACTTTTACTTGCAGTTCGTTCCGGGAACCAGGTTCATGGTCATCCTACATAGTCGTATCAATTTATTTGGGATGCCGAATTCTCTCATGGCTTTGTAAAGTTCTACCCTGGCTATGCTATCATAGGCGGCCTTAAAGTCTATAAACAGATGGTATGTTGGGATATTAAATTCTAGACATTTTTCCATCGCCTGCCTAAGGGTAAATATCTGATCAGTTGTTGATTTGCCTGGAATGAAACCACACTGATATTGTCCGATAACGGTTTTGTAAGGTCTTGTAGGATAGAGGAGAGTATCTTATAGGCGGTACTCAACAACGTGATACCTCTATAATTGCTGCACGTTGTGACATCTCCCTTCTTATGTATGGGGCATATTTAACCTTTTCGCCAGTCTTCTGGCATTTCTTCCTGCTCCCATACGTGTACTATAATATCATTAATTGCTTGACGTAAGGCTGTCCCGCCGTGATGGAATAATTCGGCTGGTATGCCATCGGCTCCCGGGGCTTTGTTCTGTTTAAGCCGGCCTATAGCCTTCTCAACCTCTTCTATGCTTGGTGGCGGCAACATGGGGTATTCTCCTTGAAGTAGTGGAGCCTGCACTTCTGCAGTGAGCTGACCATTTAGAAATTCATTAAAGTACACTTCCTATCGCTCCAGTATGCTTTCAGGATCAGTGATCAGATTTCCCTCTACTGCGTCATGTTTCGGACGGATTGGTAGAACTTCCGCTCCTCGGCTATTTTCTATTTCACAGATCAGGTTCTTCTCCCAGGCTGATTTTTTTTTTGTCTGTGCTGTGCAGCCGTTTTTCTATTCTTCTGAGCTCTTTATATCCCTCTTCGCGTGCCCGCGTTCAATGAGATTCTTGCATTGTTCGGGACGCAACATTCTTAAGTTCAGTCGCTGGCTGGCATTCATCATCAAACCAGTCGTTCCGATTTTTACGACTGCTGCCTAAGATGGAGTTGGCAGTACTAATGACAGTATTTTTAAAACGTGTCCACTTCTCATTTACGCCCAGCATACTGGCTGCAGGACTTACTCTCCCTAAATCAAGTGATTCTAGGGCGAGTCCTAACGCATTACCAAAGGTGTTACTGGTGTTTTCATTGCGCAGGGCAGCCGTGTTGATTCGAACCTGATCGGCGGATGCAATGCGTCTTCGCAAGGCAATCCTCCCTCGGAAAACCATACCAACAAGATAGTGATCCGAGTCGATATTGGCACCTCGGTACGTTCGTACCGTCATCAAGTTCGAGTAGTGGCGACGGTCTATCAACACGTGGTCTATTTGGTTACGAGTGACTCCATCAGGTGATTTTGTAGGTGGCTTTGTAGATATCTTTACGCGGGAACCTGGTACTCGCAACGACCATGTTTTTCGATGCTGCCAATTCTAAGACTCGATGTCCATTGTCATTAGTGTTCTCATGCAAACTATGGGTGCCTGCGTAATGCCTGAATACCGGCTCCCGACCTATTTTTGCGTTCAAATCCCCAAGGATGATTTTAACATCATACCTTGGGCAGGCATTGAGGGCCCTCTCGACTTGTTCGTAGTAAGTCTCTTTTTCTTCGTCTGAGGACTCCTCCGTAGGTCCGTGAACGTTAATGAGGCTGATGTTCGTAAATTTGCCTCGCACGCGAAGGGTGCATAGCCTTTCGCTTATAGCGTTAAAGCCGATGATGGTAGACTTCATTTTTTCGCTGACTAGGAAGCCTACCCCGAGCACATGGTGTTTTGTATGACAGCTGTAGTATATGTCATATTCTTTCTTCTGTAGAACACCAATCCCTGTCCATCTGATTTCTTGAAGAGCTGTTATGTCAGCTTTATATTTTGACAGGGCATCGGCTAGCTGCTGAGCAGCTCGAGCTCTATAGAGCGATCGTACGTTCCATAAGAAAATTCGTAAATCGTTTTTCAGTTTTCGTTGCGTTGGTTGTCGTCGTGTGATCAGTCCGTTTCCGAGGCTTGTTGTCGGTCTCGTAATTCATAAAGTTTTACGGGACAGGGAATTAACCTGTCGCCAACCTGAGGAACCAGCCTGATCATATTAGCCAAACCTTTTTAAAGGCTTGTTTCTAGCGGCCGCCACGGAGAGGCTATGATCAGACTTCCACCAGTCCCGAATAGTTACGGCACGTGCATGTTTTCGTATGCTACATGTTATTCCCCCTATTCTTCTGATGGCTGACCGCCGTACTATTACTCAAATTCAGCCTGATATACCTATATGTATGTCTCGGAGTCATCAAAAATTGAAACTCTTAGGTGCTTTTTCCTCTGTATATTTAATTAGTATTATATTCCACACATAATGACAGGTTTTCATGTAATACGGAAAGTTCATTGATATATACAGAACAGAATACAGAACTCTACCCATTTCTATTGGCATAACTACCCATTAGAAGCCTGAAAATCTCCAGCCATTTTTCTTAGAAATTCCAAATTCTTATAATCCAAATCCCTATAATCCTTATATCCTTGAAATATTCGTCCAAGAAATAAACACAAATCAGGTAATGTAGAAAATCAATTTTAAAAATTGCCTTACGAAAATAACGTAGTCAGGAGATCCCACAATGTTTGGCACATCTGCAAGAAAAAAAAAATGAAACTCTTTTGCAAAAAAAAATATTTCCAAAAGAAATACCAAATTTGGCAGAAATGATTTCCATTCCTCAGAAATTACCCCATGCAAACATTAAAATCGCTTAACTTTATTACACAAAAAATTGAATTAGCATATTTCCTTAGAAATTTACATTTCTTTATCATAATATTTTTTTTTCATTGTTAAGAAGTCGTCCTTTGTACATGTATTTTGAGTAAGTGGGGTAGTATGGAGATACAAGGTACGTTACCGAGTTACTCAAAAACGCATAGAAATATGTACCTACACATCGTGTATGTGTATTAAATGATGTTTTTACCAGCCCACACACACACACACAAAATATTCCTTTTGTTATTTTAACGAATCAAAGAATAGCTAAGAGCTAAGAAAAAAAAATTGGTATAGGTATATTAAAATCACGAATGTCCTTAAATCCTCTTTTAATAAAAAAGTTTAGCAAACTTAATGCATAATCTAAAAAAGTTCATTTATCAGGGCCGGGTGTTTGGCGGTGAGCAAATATTACAGTAGTTCGGTCGCTCCAAAGATGTTGTGATGTATACAAAATATTGTTCACATCTGAGATTATTAATTATTATACGTGCCTTTCGAGTTCAAGACTTATTGTGAGTATTTGATATTTTCATCACCAGAGGAAATTAAAAGTTCTTCAAACTGTCAAAAGAAGTTTTCGACCTAGAGGGCGCATATGAATACCATCTTAGAAGACTTCGATAATGGGTGACCCATTTATACGTCCGTATTTTCAGTTTTAATCTGGATGGATGGATTGTATCAACTACTGGGTCCACTATTTATCATGCTTACTATGTTGCAAGAGCTTCGTATTGAACAAAATTGTTTCTCTTTTCCAGATTTTCCAGAGTACTAAGCTATTTCAGCGACACAACGTGGTATGGCTCCTTCGGACCACGACTGCTTTCGACGCAGCACTCCACAACACACCTCACGAGATAAGTTTGGATCGGGGCTAAGACTTTTTTTTTCAGCCTGCTTTTAAACAATGAGTCTTTATGCATGCACCTTCTTCGAATTCTTCTTTGTAATTTCGTCCACTGATTCAATATTTGAGGCACAGGACTTGAACCTAGTTAATTAGAACTTTTCACCATTCCTGTGAGATTGTTTTTTGAGGTGGTCAACAATTTTATGCCGAGTCCGAAAAGTTCAGTTGAGAAGCTTATTTCATGACAAGATTATACTATTGATTGAACTTGTATTTTCTGGCAAAGAGCAGAACCTTTAAAAAAATAAAATGCACGACTGGGTCGCACGAACTTGCTCCTATGTAATAGACTAGGAATTTTAAAAACGGATGTTATTAGAGAAAACTGTTGATATGGACAAAATTAATTTTTTTTTAATTCTTTTAGTAGTAAGACATAAAAACAGAATGCTATGCAAATTATGCTACAAGAAAAATTATAAGTCGTTGTAGTATTTTTTTTTTAAATAAGCAAAATTTTTAAAACATTTTTAAGAAAAGAAATTGGTACTCCAAGTTTAAGTTTTTATTATAGTAGGAATGAAAATAAAATTTCAAAAAAATATTGAGCCGTTTTTGAAATATCGAATTTTCGAAAAAAAAAGACTTTTTTCCAAAAATTTAAAAAAAAAAAAAAAATGCAATCAAATACAATGTTTTTAAACTTTTTAGAAGCATCTTCAGAATGGTTCTATGGTAGGTACAAGCTGTAATATCTTAATTTCAATTTTTTTTATTAAATTAAAGATTATAAAAATTAATTGAAAGAAAACAAAAATTATCCAAATTTTAGGTGCCGTTTTCGAGAAAAATACGATTTTTGAAAACCATTTAACATTTTTTTAAATTTGTATGGTGGGTTCCTTTATTTTTAAGTAAAATAAATTTTTTTTCTCACATTTTGTAGATTATATTGAGAAACTTTTATTTATGAAGTTAAAAAAAAATCTAGCTTGGGGTTTTCGAAATATTGAGTTTAAAAAAAATTGAAACTTTTCTTAAAAATCAAAAAAAAAAAATAATTTTTGAAAATTTGAATGCACAAATCTGTTCAAATTGCTGGGGAGCTTTAGCATAAAAAAAATCGGTTCAGCCGTTTTTGAGCAAATCAAAAATAAAAAAAATGCACTGAGCCAAAAAACATTGTAGAATCAAAAAAAAAATACTTTGAATCAAAGTAAAATGGAAACAATTTGGCACCGAACACGGAATTTTTAAAATCAAAGTAGTGCATCTTTGAAAAAAAACTTAATCAAAAGTCTCTTTAAAATAAATGCTTTACGAACTTAAATCAAAGTAAAAGACGTAATATTTTCATTAAAATATTCCCTTTATTTTAAACACATTTAGCTTTGATTTAAGTAAGGCTATAGTTTATTTCAAATGTTTGTTCATCGTGAATTAAAGTCAATATTTATTACATTTAAATAAGATTCTACTTTGAATAAAACAAGTTAGTAGTTTGAATACAAGCCAAACGTTTTCAAATCAAAGGGATTTCGACTTAAAATTAAAGCCAATAAGCAGTACATTTTAATAAGATTCTATTTTGAAAGAAACAAATAAGTAGTTTAAATATAAAGCAAAACCGGTTGGATTTAAATGTCAAGATTTTCAAATCAATGACTTGATTCATACAATTGATTTCATTTTCTGCTTTGAAAATATATTTAAGATGATATAATGATTTGGAAAAAATTAATTTTAAAGTTCCGAAATCGATGTCATTTCCGTTGACAAAAGTGTAAAATTATAATTATGTACATATATTATTTTGTATAAATTATATTTGAGTAAATGTTCCTATTTATCCTACAGATACGAGGAAAATAAAAAACGATTTTGCAGTTTAAATACATATAATAATTTCATTTATTTAGAAATATAATCTCAAATAGATTTTTTTCCTTGACATGTGTTTATTTAATTATTAAACAAATCGCAAATGGTAGCCGTTTTCAATTTACTTTTTTTTTTTGTAAATAGTTAAAATAGATTTAAACTTTCAAAAAATGCAGCTCATGCTTATTAAAAGAGTAATAGTTTTCTTTAAATTCGGATTTGAGTGCTTTAAAGATTTATAATTCAACAAGTGTTTTGAAAAAAAAATACAAGCTCTGAGTACGAAAACAACAGCCAAGATTTTAAAAATTCCTTGTTGGTGCGCCTTCCAATTTCTCCAATTCTCTTGAACTAAGTTCCAATCCTCTACCTCATCGAGTTCAAATTCAGTGGGTTCGTTAGTGGACATGGAAGATCATTCGCTTGAATTTGAACGTTTTGAGCGGCTATTTTCAATACAATTTTCTACTTGGATGTTTTTGTCTATTTTGTGGAATAAAAAAATAATCCTGAAAATAATATTGATAATGATAGTTCAAGTGGTAGTGCTTGTGAAAGTAACATAGCATAATTAAATTTATTTCCATTTACCTTACCGTATTTTTCAGTGGGAAATAATGATATTTTCTGATCTACAATGGATGGGTTTTCGCCAAAAGCAAAGCTTTTCCCTGAATTATCCCTTTAATCCAACACTTGTGATAGCATCGCATATATCCTCTTTAGATAAATATTGTAAGCTACGGTTAGAAACGTGCTGATCTTAAAAAAAGTATTATATTTTAGGGTTTATGAAAACAAATAGCCTTAATGTTTATGCCCACACTGTTTATGACACCTGTAATGAAAATACACATCGACTTTGTTAAAATTCCAATTAAATTTAAATTTCTCCCACATTGGGCAAAAATACCCATTCTATGGAAAAAAGCATATGAACTATCTGAGCCACTACGAGCAAAAATCAAAAGATAAAAATTACCAATATGAAAAACTTTTAAATATAATTACAGTTTTCATCGGCTTGCAAATAACTAGCCTAAATCAAATAAAAAGAACTCACCAACAAATATTTCCACTTTTCTTGCACAATAACTCACTTTAATATTGACAACTTATTGCCTCAAAAATTTTTTTCTATTTTAAAAATTAGCTTTAATGCACACGCAATCACTATTAATTGACTTATTTCTTCAAATAACCAACGCGACTGAAATAAAATTCAAAAATGTAACCCAGCACCTTCTTATAATGAAAATACAGTTAACTTCCATTTGTTGAATATTTTTCTTGTTTGTTTTAAATACGTTTTAATTTTGATCTTAATAAACATAAACCACGAAAATAAGAATGCAGTTCATTTGGAATAAGTTCTTATTTGATTTAAATACGTTTTAACTTTGATCTTACAACTTAGATACAATTCCGTTAGTTGTCTTTAACTAAATCGCATTCTTATTTATTTTTAATAAGATTTCCCTATAATATAAATACATAATGTACTTACAATTAAACTATTAAATAATACCAATTTCAAACAGTTAGCTTCCAAATAAGGAATACCATTATCGTTTACTTTAAATGTGTTTTCTTAATATTATTTTTAATTTTTAAAGCGAGAATATAGATAATTGATAACTACCTCGCAATAATTAAAATTTATTGGTGTAAATATGCTCGCACTTTGATTAAAAATCAGTTCAAATATATCGATAAGTAAATATTAGGGAGTTATGTTTTAACGTTGCTTTAAACATTGAGACTTATAATTTCATTACGTTTCTACTTTGTTTTAAGATATTTTGATTTTGTGAGTTCATCGTTTGAATTTCATGTTTGAATTTAATGTAATTCATTTTAAATACATCAAAAGTATGGAGGGTATTCAAATCAATGGTGCCATTTTTTTAATTCAAAAATCTAAGTTATTTACCTAATTTCGTAAAAGCTTTTCGTATTTGATACAAATCATTTTTAAATAAATTCAAATGCGTCTTTTAAAACTGAATGCATTTTTAATTTTAATACAGGGCTATTAAAATCTAGGTCGCAGTTTTTTTCTGGGTGTGGTTCCATGGGGGGTAGCCTCAATAACCATTTTCTCAACCATTATATAGCTTTGACTAAAAGAATTTTTTTTTTAATTTTTTAAATCTGTCGAACAGTTTTTGAGAAAAAAAAATATTTATAAAATTTCGAAAAAAATCGTATGGCAGGTACCTTTATTTTTGGTCTTAAAAAAGAAAAGAAAATGCACGACTGGGTCGAACTTGCTCCTATGTAATAGACTAGGAATTTTTAAAACGAATGTTATTAGAGAAAACTGTTCATAAGGATAAAATGAATTTTTTAAAATCTTTTAGTAGTAAGAGATAAAAACAGAATGCTATGCAAATATGAATTTATGCAGGAACAAAAATTATAAGTCCTTGTAGTGGTTCCTTAAAAAAATAAGCTTTTATGTACAACATTTTTAAAACATTTTTAAGGAAAAATTTTGGTACGCCAACCTTAAGTTTTTATTATTGTACGAATAAAAGTCTAATTTCCAAAAAAAAAAATACTAGCCGTTCTTGAGATATCGAATTTTTCAAAAAAAAAATGACTTTTTTTTTCTAAAAATTGAAAAAATATTTTTTCTTAAGTTTTTAAATGCAATGTTTTTTAAACTTCTTAGGAGCTTTTTTATAAAAAAAAATTCATTAACATCCGTTATGTCGATAATGAGAAATTCAAAATTCGAAAAAATCGTTCAATAGTAGGTACAGTCAGTAATATCTAGATTTAAATTTTTTTTTTATTAAATTATAGATCGTAAAAATTAATCAAAAGAAAAAAAATTTTAGCAAAATTTTCGGAACCGTTTTCGAGAAAAATACGATTTTCGAAAACCATTTTTTAAAATTTGTATGGAAGGTACCGTTAGTTTTAGATAAAAAAAATCTTTTTTTCTCAAATCTTGTAGATTATGTTAAGAAACTTTTATTTGCCAAGTTTGAAAAAAATCAAGCATGGGGTTTTCGAAATATTGAGTTTCCAAAAAAATATTTTGATTTTTTTTTTAAAAATCTAACAAATTAAAAATTGAAAATTTGAATATGTAATAATATTCAAACTTTGGAGGAGCTTGGCATAAAAAAAATTATTTAAATCGGCTGTATCGTTTTCGAGAAAATCAAAAACAAAAAAAAAATGGACCCAGGGGGGCTACCAAAAATAACAATTTTTTGTAAAAATTTTTTCAACCATTAGCTAGTTTTAACCAAATGAAATTTTTCAATTTTTTTTTTTAAATTCTGTGGGACAGTTTTTGAGAAAAAAAAATCGTATGGCAGGTACCGTTATTTTTGGTCTTAAAAAAAAAAACAGAAAAAAACGTCCGGGGGGGAAAAATTAAAATCCATATCTACCAAGTTTGAAGAAAATCGGCCGAGCCGCTTAGGCTGTAGTCGAACAGACAGACAGAATTGCGAGACCCCCTTTTTAGTCTTCGCTATTATCGTAATGTTAACTTTGATCAAAATCTTGATTGATTGATGATTTAGTCACTGATTCAGCAAATTTATTCGATATTTATTGTACTACTAAAATTTTATTATTTTCGTGAATTTATTTCTGTTGATTTGTATATAGTTCACACAGAATTTATAAATGGAATGAAACAAAAGCGTAATCTTAGGTTAACGAAATGTAAAAAAATTGTTTATAAACTTTTTTCATAAAATAATGAAACCATTCATCAAAATTGACATTTCTTATCAGCGCAAAGGAAAAAAGTGTATCAATTCAATTTTATTGTGTCAATGAAACTTTCATTAAACAGTGTAGGTATACCTAATTCAAAGAAAGTGTTACATTGGGCCAACGAATTATTATTCGTTCACAAAAAGAAAGCGCAGTTAATTTGAGAAATTTCATGCCTGTATGAAACTTATTTTCAATATAAAATACCCTCATCTAACCAAACCCATTCTCCAAAAATATACAATTAGCTTAAAACAAACGTTATTCTACACCACCGCCCTCTCCGACAACATACCCAGGCCCGCACCTGTAGAACTTTCTCATCTATAAGAAAGCAAACTGTAGGATTATCCTATCTAAATTTCCCAAGGTATACACAAAAGCAAGAGTCTCCTCAGAAAACCTACTTACACGAAAGTTTTCTTGTACAAATTATAATCCACTTAAGCCACGCTCTCATTTTCAAACCCCGCATTTAACCATTCCGCAGGGAGATCACCTCAAAACGAAATGAACAATCCTAGAAAATTTAAATGCATCCTAGACACACACCCATAATACGACACTCTATGTGGCAGTGTCTTGCGGGTGATACAGGGTCTGATGGCGGGTTGGGCTGATAGAGAAGGGTTCGGTTGCTGGATATTTGTGTGAATTGCTCTTCCGCAACTCATTAAACATACTTTAAGTATTTTAGTACAATTAAACGAAAAACTAGTTGAGAGGGATGCGAATGAGTAGGCGAAGAGAAGAGGTGCCGTTGTGTAAGAAATTACGCTTGGAGGCATCTAGAATTCATGAAGGAACATAAGAAAATATCCTTCCAACGTTCGTACGCAGTTATGACTACTATACATACATCCACAGATGTACCTAAATGTAGAATACATACTTAATTCTCACTTGATAAGCAGCAATTATCATAACAAGTGTAATAGTTCCTCCTGGGCAAAAGGGGGGCTATAGCTGAGCAGAATAAAGCATATTTCGTAGTGGAAGAAGTGTGAATGTGTTGTAGAGTAACATAATCGCTATTGTTGTGGTTTTACTCTGGGTTCTTGACACGAAAGGAGATATTATACCCACTCTTGATGATGGGTGTGTCGTGCATGAGGGTGTTGGTATATGGGTTGTTTGTTGCGGTGTTTTTTTTTTTCTTCATCCCTTGAGAATGAAATTAATCTTGCAGTTTAAGTTTTACTGTAGTCTTCGTTCTTCTTATTTTGTTCTTTTCTAGTTCGTGTATATTTTTGCTCGAAGTATCATTTTCGTGCTAATTGCTAGTTTCCTTCGGCTTTGATGTTGATACCGCCCAAGTCTTGAAGAAGAATATGGTTTTGATAAACGATAAACGAATTTGAACTACAAGAGCCATATACACCTAAGAGGTTTTTTTTGATGAAGCTTATAGATTTTGGTAGTACCCATTGACATATTGGTAAGTGCGTTGGACTGTCATACCAAAGGTCTGGTTTCGAATCCCACCTGCAACAGAATTGCTTTTCTGGAGTGTAAGGATGTGAAAAATCCTCGAAGAGTACCTCTTTTCATGGAAAGTGCTCCTCATCTTAGCGGTTCAGACTCGACAAAAAATGTTAGCCCCATTGATTTCACGAAGTATGCACACAAGAATGGTCGAGAGATGTAATTTTAGGCGCTCTGCCAGCTGTTGGCCTCTAATTAATTTATTTTTTTTTCTTTTTAAAGAATTTAACTGGTTAAAAATTAAATTTCATAAATAATTCTTTTGATACTTAGCCAAAACCCAATAATATCAATATTTTGAAAGCAAGAATTTTCAGCATTAATGTGCTTGCCGGACATTGGCTTTATCATCACAGATCTACAATGCTGGAATTAAAAGGAAGATTCTGGAAACATGTGAAATTCAAAAAAAAAACAAAGACGCGTAGTCTAATTTTATTATAAAAGGTTTTCCAATAAAAATGTGTAGACTTTAACAGTTCAAGGTGGCCATTTTTTTTTCTGCTGCTCTGCAAAAAAAAAAAACATCAAAAGCTATTAGGGCTATTTTTTGATAAATATTAACAAACTAATTTGGCAGATTGTGGATGACGTCAATCTACGTGAGGTCAACCAAGGAGCAATTTATCCTCAGAAAGTCACTGTTTAATGTTGATAAGCCGGCGGATTTATGAGAAAACGGCTGCGGTACAATTGCCATCACCATCAGCGGAGAGCGCTAACTATCATTGAATCACAATTTCTTTTGGGACAAATTGGATAATATGTTTGTGAATGATGTTGTGATGTCAATAGGACGGCGCGTGCTTAGTGTCATACAACTGATTAAAAAATGAACATTTTTCATGAGAGATTTTGGGACATAAGTTGTCTCAAGGAGATACGACCTGAACTGTCCACGATCCTGGAATCTGACTCTGACAGATTTTTTGTTGTGAGGTTTCTCTTAGTGGTAGATAATAAGCCGCAAGCGAAAGGTATCCACAAAGTCAATATAACCCATGCCACCATTCAAATTCGGCCCTTACTAAACCTTAAAGACATCAAATATCGGACCTCTCCGATGCGTGTCACCAAGCGAAGCTGCAATTGATATTTCTGGTACAACTTGATTTGTTCAGATTTAGCATCTAGAAGTTCCTGGAAAATTTTTATCATTGACATTTAGAATAATAATAATAGAATAATAATGGCGCAAATTTTTAAACAGATTAGTAATAAGATATTAATATGGTACTTCGAAGCAATTTGCTATTTCTTAAGTAGATTACTAACTCTTTCTCAATTTTAAACATTTTCTAACTAGTATCGTGCTAATGCTATTTTGTACTTGCGACTTATAGGTACAATTCAAGTTATGGTTCTGTAAAAAAAAAAATCATTTAGTTTAAACTAAGAAATAGTTGAACCAAATTTTCCGAAAAATCTTTATTGAGGGTACCCCCATGTTTGTTTTTGATTTTCTCAAAAACGGTACAACCGATTATGATAATTTTTTTAATGCTAAAGCTCCCCAAAAATTTGAATAGTATTATGTATTCAAATTTTCAAAAAACAAAAAAAGTTTTGGATTAAAAAAAAATAAAAATGTTTTTTTCAAAACTCAATAGTTTGAAAACCCCAGGCTAGATTTTTTTTTTAAATTTGATAAATAATACATAGTTTCTCAATATTATCTACAAGATGTGAGAAAAAAAAATTATTTTACCTAAAACTAAAGAAACCCATCATAGAAATGTTAAAAATGGTTTTCAAAAATCGTATTTTTCTCGAAAACGGCGCGGCGCCTAAAATTTTGATAAATTTTTTGTATTTTAATTATTTCTTATGATCTTTAATTTAATATTACAGCTTGTACCTACCATAGAACCATTTTTTATAATTTTGAATTTCTTATTATCGACACAACTAATCTAAATGAATTTTTTTTATAGAGATGGTTTTCAAAATTTTAAAAAAGATTGCATTTCAAACCTAAAAAAAAATATTTTTTGATTAAAAAAAAAAAAAAAGTATTTTATTTTTTGAAAATTCGATATCTCAAAAACCGCTCAATATTTTTTTTGTAAATTTAATTTTCATTATTTTTATCACTGAGGAAGCATTGAGATTGCATAATTTATCCTTCTCAAAGTAGTCTGAAAAATAATCAATGGTTACTTAAAAATACTGTGTTTTGAACTATTACAAAATTCAAAAATATCCAATCCGACTTTTTGGAATGGCAGATCAGGCAAACACAGGACACTGAAGTCGTGGTTTTTGTTTTCGTTCTCCAATCACTTGAGTATCGTGGATGGAAACCAAATCAGAGCTTTAAAAACGATAGGTTATAAAACTCTCGAGCACCGCTGCAATGTTTTTTGTATTTTATTACTTTACCGTTTATTTTTATAAGCAGTGTTCTAGTGAAATAATCACTTGCATTCCTTCCCTTAGGTATTTTGACTGTTGTACTTGCGCTTTAGAGAATTCCCCATCAGTTTACCCTTGAGCCCAACTTTGGATGCACTTTTAAATTCAGGTATTCTTTTTTTAGCCGCACTACACGAATGTTGTATACTAAACCCGATTCAAATTTTCCTCTCATTATGATGTTCAGACATCCAAAATCAGTTTGCATCGATATCTCCTTCCAACTTTCCTAAAACACTCGAACTATGCTCGAACTTTTTAAGGGTAGTCATAATCCTTTCAGTGTGCGCAAAATTCTAAAAAAAAAACTCCTAAAGTACGAAATAAAATGTTCCATCCAACTAACTCTAAGGCTTTCTGCTATCAAAGCGTCTCACATTAGAGGCGTACAAGATTCGACATGCAGTGACGATTCCGTTACGCCTAGCCTTCTGCGCACCAATTTTCTCATATTGATAATTTTTTTAGTGACATTTTTATTACAATACAGCTTGTGTACAGTTATATTATTACGTGTTGTGTCAAAACCACTGAACTATAAATATTACAAAAAAATACGAGTATTCCTAGCTTCTTTTGATGAAAACATAATTTTAATTAAAAAAGAACACACTTAATGGTACTTAGGGGTCTTATATTAAACGTCCCATAATTGGCATGATTATCTTATAAAACTTTTATAAGGTTAATCGAGGATCTAAGAAAACGTATTCTCACTTATCCTGATTCTGACAGTTTTCCTGTTTAACCACGTTACAAAAACCATTCTTACGAGCACATTATTATGCCTACCAGGTACATACATATTTCCATTGTTTGAATAATATTAAATCCTCGAAAACGATTAATTCCAAAATGATTGATGACTCTGTTGGTAGGTATTACGCAATCTGTCATTTAAAATATGCGTTCAGTCACACAAAATATTTTGTAACTCCCCTCAAACTCCCTCAATACCTATAGGTAAACGAATGTGCATTAATTTTCTCTTTTTCTTTCAGGTCTGACCATGTGCTACCAGAGACCATCGGTGAATCACAATAATTTGGATCAAAAACCCACACATTCCCCACCGTTGCATTCACCCCATGGCCATAGATGGAATGAGCCGTATTTTGACGTAACCATGCCAAGGAATATCACGTCACTTGTGGGAAAGTCTGCATATTTGGGATGTCGTGTGAAACATTTGGGAAACAAAACGGTATGATTGATGAATTTCGAACTTTAAACTTTGTTTTTTTTTTTTTTCATTTTCGTACTTTTTAAGCTGTTAATTTGGGTTTTTATCTAAAAATAGTATTAGGTTGCTGCCAAACTATATGTGAAGAATCATTAAAATATACGTCAGGTGATTCCCTGTAAAGCAACGAGTATATTAAATTATATGGCTTTAATTCTCACCCATCCTCAACGTCCTATACAAATACAAAACCATCAGTAGACACGTTTCACAAATCGAAATGAGAAAAAAGGATTTTCGAACGTGCGAGTTTATGGGTCCTGGCTGATGGATGGTAATTATTTTCAATTTGGTCTGATTAAAATGTTAACCAAGGTCGAAAACAACTTCTGTGGTTGGTCACCTACCCTTGTTGATAAGAATTAATTCGATTGGAATCTCAAAAACGATTGACTCAACATGCGTGCATGTAATGCGATAGGGTAGGTATCTAAAAGGTAAATTATTCCGTGGGAAATGATAGAGCTGTAAAGTTTATTGATGTTGAGATTTTAATTGGTTCTTGTCATAGAAAAAGGGTTTATGATCGAGGTCAGAACTGTTTTAGATAAAAAAAACATTGAGATTTTAATTTGAGATACACCAAAAATGTCCTTCTATTTCAGTCTATTAAAAATGGAAATTAGGAGTGAATTTCATTTAAACCTTATTTTAATTTCAAATTCAAAACAAAGATAAGAGGTCCTCTGAAATTATATGATTTCTTTGAACAACGAACGTAATAGGGATAATGAGGAGGAGCTAGAATTTGACCTTGGAATCTTAATGAAAATGCATTTTTTAGAAATACAATGTGGTGGATATATGGGGGTTAGACCGGTTCATACTAAAATTGTTCTTCCATGTTTCGAGTATGTCCTTATACAGGATGAGATTTTTTGTTCCAGGTCGATGTTTTTTTTTTAATAACTTTTAATTGAAATAAAAATTTTAACATTTATATTTTATGGTCTTTAAATATTTATGGTCGATGAAGTGGGTGCCTCGGCGTGGCGCGAGCTATTTTAAGCACACTTTGCATAACAATTTCGCAAAAGTCTGTTCTAATTTCAGCAATTTTCGAATAAACTTAAGCATAGAAGTTGTGGTGAAGAACACCTTTTGGCATAATGGCTAGTGCGTCGGACTGTTATGCAAAAGATCTTGGGTTCGATTCTCAGTCGTACTACCTCTCAGCGTCGCCGTTTGGACCCTAAAGGGACATTCGATCCCCGTGGTCCCGACTTTTTTGAAATTGCAAGATCGGCCCTTTTTACGATTTATTATTATTCTTGATGACATTTCAAAAAGAATAGATATTAATGATGAAAAACTTTCGGTATTGCAGATTCCAAAGATATTAAAAAAAATTTAATTTAACTATTGTGATGTTAGTTTCCGGTGTTCCGAACCTGGTATTCAGTTCAGGAAAAGTCATTGAGTCGTTATCTTTTCAAAGCAGATTTAAAATCGATGATACTGAAGAATTCTGGTATGAAAAAGGGAAACGTAAAAACAATTTAAATTAATTTATGTTTGAAAATGTATACAAGTTTGTCACAAAAATATCGATTTTTTGGACATTTTTGTTCAACCATTACTAAATAAAATTTTTTGAATATTTTGTTTTTATTCTATGGGACAGTTTTTGAGAAAAAAAAATATTTATAAAATTTCGAAAAAAATTCGTACCGTTATTTTTGGCAATAAAAAAAGAAAAAAACGTGTGGGGGGAAATATTTAAAAATGATACTTACCAAGTTTGGCGAAAATCAGCCGAGCCGTTTAGGTTGTAGCTGAACAGACAGACAGATAGAATTGCGAGATCCACTTTTTTGGTCTTCGCTATCTATAATGTCGACTTTGATCAAAATCTCGAGCTCGATTTTTTTACGAATGCATAACTTGCCTTGCGCAAGTAAAAATTGAAACTAATTTAGGAATATTTATGTATGATTTTGCAGAAAGAATACACTTCTCTTTATTTATTTATTGTTAATAACAAGTGCTTCTGTTTTGTTGAATTTAAGTTTTGATATTAATTTAATTCTTATTAAGTTTTTGAGTGTATGTTTAATGTATATAATATATAAAAATAGCACGTCCAGAAATTCTTTCCATCTTATCATCCTTAGAACTAAGTCCGAATCTCTCGCCTGATAATATGTCACCTATTCTTCTTAAATCGTGCAAAATTAGCTCAGCTATACCATTCTGCATAATCTTTAATAAATCCTTGGATAGCGGTATATTTTTAGATTGTTGGAAAACTTCTTTAATAACTCCTATCACTGAAAATAAAATCTAAGTATATATGATAAAAATGTAGGTTGATCTGATAAAAATTATGTCAATATACGCCCAACAAAAAGTTTTATCAAATTGATAAAAATTACAGAATTTTGTTGAGGTAACAAAAAAATATTTTGTTGTATCCACAAAATTATTTTGTTATGCTAACAGATTAATTTGTTGAAATAACAAAAATATTTTGTCAATATGACAAAATTTCGTAGATTTTACAAAATTAATTTGTCATACATATTAACAATTCTTTTGTTGTATTAACAAATTTTTTTGATAATGTTAAAAAATTATTTTTTTTTATTATTATCGGATTAACAAAATTTTTTTGTTGAATTAAAATTGTTTTGTTAAATTAACAAAACTTTTTTGTTATATTTTGTTAAATTAACAAAATATTTTGTTAATTCAACGAAATATTTTGTCAATTTTATAAATTTCTTTTGTTGAATCCACAAAATTAATTTTGTCAAAATAGTTTTTTTTTGTGGGATTAAAGTCCACAAAAATTGGCGTTTCGTCCCTACGATCTCACATGCAACCATTTGTGAGCGCGTGAGACAATACGCAATTTTTGTTAAGTTCAGTTAATCTTACATCGATTTTGTGACAAAAACCAAATGTGAACTATATCATACACAAAAGAAATGTCATGATCGAAAAAATATACGCGCAGAATTCTTTGGTTTCCTTACAAAATAGTTTTATCTATCTAATAATATTATTTTATCAAGATTACAAAATAACTCAACCCCAAAACAAAATATTTGTCATTTTAACAAAAAGTTTTTTATTTTTTGTTAAATTGACAAAAAAAAAATTAACAAAAACTTTGTGATATTGACAAACATTTACAAAACAGATTTTATGTAGATACAAAAAACATTTTGTTAACATCACAAAAAAATTTTGTCGATGTGACAAAAATCTCCGTTTTATTTTGTTATATTAACAAAACTTGTTTTGTTAAACTGACAATATTATTTGTAGTGCATATTTTATTAAACTGACAAGAAATCATGCTGAATTATAAAAATTTTGTGAAATCAACAAAATCATTCTTTCGTATTGACAAAAATTTAATCAAAACGATAAAATTGTTTTGTTGAAGGTCAACAAAATGTTTTTGTCAATATTACCTAGGAATTTATTTTCAGTGTACTACTATAAATTTGACCGTTTTCACCAATTCTTGCTTTAATATTATGGAAAAGCGACACCAAACTGACAGAGTTTTCACTGATTTTCTAAGATTGGTTCTACTATGCCCAAAGCAGTGGAACCACTTTACTTCAATTGAAGTAGATCTACTTCTTTGCTTTTCAAAATATTTCAAAATCTACTTCCTACTTCGCAACATCAGCAAAATACTGAAATCTACTTCCTTTTAAAAATCTTTGTTTAACCTACTTCAATTTTACAAAAAAATCCCAAAACCACTTCAGTTTTTCTATTTTATCTATAGTATGTAAGCCTATAACTTCCTTACAAAAATATGAGCGTCAACACAAGTACAAATACATAATTTCTCCTTTAGACGGCAGGTTGAATAACCTACAGACAGACTGAACACCACTTTTTCGTTTTGTAATAACTGATGAAAATCTAGATTCCAAGTTTTTTCTAAATGCAAATAAAAAGCCATTTTGAAATCTACTTCTACTTTTCTCAATTTAGTTCACTTTTTTCTTGAAATCTAGTTCGACTTTTTTCCCGGAAGTGGTAACGCTGGTCTAAAGTCATTTAGGAACTTTATGGAGTTCCAAAGGGCAGTCACCTTGGTCCTCTTCTGTTTTGTTTGCTCACTACTGACTATTATTATCTTATGATTTAATACTAATGTTTTATTTTTTACTATACTGTGTGTATATACACTTGTTTTGCTAATAAAGTCTATGAAAGTTATATTCTTGTTATAAGTAAATAAATAAATAACTAATTCATGAAATTCTTGTTTTACCCCTGTATACTGTTTTGTTTCTTGTGTTCATTTGTATTAATATCGAGTTTTCTTATAGTGGCCCCCTTTTTGGGTCCCCTTTTAGTTTTTGTAGCGGCAACACTGCTACCTCTTGCGAGAAATTGACAAATTCCAATTCTCTAAGAGTATCTCTTGTCATAAAAAACGCCATTCGGAATCGGCAGAACATTTTAAGTCCCCTACATTCCTGGTAACACGCACACAGGAATGGTTCAGAATTGTAAGTCGCTAGGCTTAGGTCTCCTATTTATTTATTTTTTTGGATGTACATCTTACTTCAATTACCCTCATAAGAAGAAGTCGGGAGGCATCAAAAAGCAGATCGTAGGCACTGGTCGATATCACAATTCGCATCGTAACACGAGCTGTGTTACGTGATGTGGCACCGTCTTGTTTGAATCTCTTGTTCTATCGTTCTAATTTATCCGATTCGGGCACAAGAAAGTTTCCCAACTGTCTCCACCAACTGTGACAGCATTGCCTATGGTATCCTAAAATGTATGTAGCCTAATGACGCCGTTTCTCGAAATGGCGTACCACACAGTTACTCTAAGGAGTTGAAGTGATCCTTTGGTGTATCAATCGAGTGTTTTTAGTGCCCCAATTACGGCTATTCTGTTTGTTAAAAAAGGCAACCAACTCGGAATATTGTGCTTCGTGGCTCATAATGATTTTTAACCAAAAATGACGGTCGGATATAGCGAGAATTAAGACACGGGCTCTCTAATCTTGACGACATTGATGGTCATATCCATTCGCCATAATGAAATGCTATCGAAGACTTAATACGACTGTCAAATGCCAACTGTAAAAATTCATTCACACAAAAATGACAACCAAATAAAACCGCCCGAACAACAATAAATAGATTTATCGTTGTTAAGAATTTTTTTTTTGATTTTTTTAGCCAGAAATATGGCTTCTCAAATTATTTGGTTCGTTCTTGTTGATTCTCATTTCTTGGTCTTAAGCTTAAATAACTATTTCAAACACAAAGATTAGTGAAGTTGTTTCTTTATTTTGAAAATAGTCAATTTATGAAGCGACTGCCAAAGAGTGTAGTAGTCTGGATAGTATTGGTTGGCATAGTTAAAGAACAAGCCCTTCTTCATATTCTTATGATTGCCAGATTGCAACTGATTTGCTATTTTCTTTCAAAATCCTCTTCTGCCACAGAATAATGTCTTTTGCTATAACAATTAACAAATCCCAACGAATTAAAAATGTAATACATGCAGAAGTAGGAGAAAATGTTTCATGCCGATAAAACTACAACAAGGCGTGGGAGAAACCCCAGGGCACAGCTAGGCTAGTATAAAAAAAAAAAAATTTCTTGAATTATTGAAAAATTATGAAATAATATTTGTTAATTAATAGATAATATTATTTATCATAAATTCGAAAATTATAGAATAAAAATATATAGGTAATCAGATGTTTGACAATTTATTAGTAAATGAGGTTATATTTGCCATTTGGTTTATATTACAAATTATAAATTATTATCGGGATCACCAATTCAACCAAAAATCTGTGATAAACGATTTAATTAGGAAATATAAGCAATATTATTATTATTATAATAACCTCATCAAATGGTTCATTTAAATTATATTGTTACAAAAATTAAAAAAAACAAAAACAACTCAATGATGGCACAGGGATAAAAAGGACTTCTATAATTAATATAATTCTACCATTAGCAAAACGAAACTAAAACAAAACGATTTATTTGCAATAAAATTCAATTATTAATAAATTAAATACCTACAAAATTTCTAATTTATTTTGTTGTGTCATTTGTGGTAAAATATGGGCAATTAATGTGACTTTTTAATAACTCACACAATTTTACACAATAGGCACGTTATGTTTCAATAAATTTATGTGTCCAAACACCAACAGAAACTAGATTTATCTCCAATATATTTAGAATTAATTTTTTAACTAGTGACACATTTTTTTTAAATATCCTAGTATATAAAAAGATGTTCTGCCACATTGAGCCTATTGATTAGTTGGATAACATAGTATCAATTGCTGGAATTCGGCTTTTGATCCTTTGAATTTTTCCAGTTTAGGTCAAGGAATCAAAATCAACATTTTTAGGATCTCTAAAATAGTATATTGCCTTAGGTATATATTGACATTGCAGGTATGTTGGAATCTGTGGATTTTGCAAGAGGGAACACAAAATTACGGCAATAGCTTCAACTTCGATTCTTGTGTTAACTCAAATTATTTTTTTTTTGTATCTTTGAGTGATGGAAAATAAATTTGACCAAGCACGAAACGAGAGATGGTCTCTAGATACAAATCAATTGCCATGGTAAAATTTTTGGCGTATTTCTAAGTAACGTTTTGAGGTTAAGGTTATGATAAATGGCTTCTGAACACACCTTAAACATTGACAGTTCGTGCAAATAACTAAGTCAGCAGACAGTTAATGTCGCCCTTCACAGTCAACTCTAAGGCTTCTGATGACCAAATTTGAGACGACCGGCTCGCTTTTCAATCAGCTAACAATCGTACGTCAAAGGAACGAAAGATCGACCAGAGAACATCGCCACGTTCCGTGAAAGTGTACAGAAGAATCCGAAGCAGTCGATTACTCGCCATTAACAAGAACTTAACCTTTCGCAGACTTCAACTTGTTGTAGGACTACACCCATACAAGATCTAACTAACTCAAGAGCTTAAAGTTCATAGCCATAGGCAACGCCGTTTGGTCCCTAAATGGGCTTCTGAGCGTTTGGAAGAGGACCCAAATTTTGGCCAAAAAATCATATTTAGTGACGAGGCGCATTGTTGGATGTTTTAACAAGCAAAATTGTCGTATATGCATGTGATGAGAGCAACCCTCACAAAAGTTCACCAGGTGACAATGCATCCTCAAAAAGTTATCGTTTGGTCTTTGGTGCAAACTTCGGGCCGTCGACGAGATTGGAACTTATAAGAAGAATATGTCATCTGAAGTAATTGTATACATACACTCCACATCACTTGATTGCGAACTTGTATTTTTTTTTTTTTTTGATTTATTTTAATGGTTTTTTTAATCCTGTAACATTTATATGAAAGATGTATTGTTAAGCTAGGTCCCGCAAAAGCGCAACGATTTAGAATAATTTCGCGAAATATGGTATTTCTGCCAATAACAAAAGAAGCTCACTTTTGCGTTATTCGTTGAATGGTGTTTATTTCTTTGTTAATTTCTTGTTGTTTTCTATGGTTGTCTTTCTGTATCACACATTAACAATTGATCTACTAGCTTAAACTCCAGTTTCTGCCTTACTAATGGAAAGTTTTGAATTTGAAGCAGACCTCAGTATCATCTGTCGTTCCTGACTTGTTTACAGTTTTTTCCATAGTTTTTATGGTGCTTAAGGTAGAACAACAGTTGATCCTTTCCCAATCTTATCGGCTATGAAACGGATATAATTGCCTTATTCCTAATAAAGTGATGCGAGTGCTGCAGAAAATTATAGAGGCATTTCGATCATAAGTACAATAAGAAAACTTTTTACAGCAATTCTGAATGAAAGGCTTTTAAGCATCTTTCAAGTTGTTTCCCGACCAAGATTTTCAACCATGAACCAAATCTTTGCTATCTCAAGTATTGTCAGAGACTTTATTGACAGAAAAAAGTAACCTTAAAATTATTTTGTTGATTTTAAAGCTGCGTTTGACAAAGACAATAGACTGGATTTAATCAACAAACTTTCTTGTATAGTTTTGTAACGTAAGTTTCTCACGACCTATGCCAATTTAATTCTATCGACAAATGGAAGGCTATGGGATGGTCTCACGTTCTCAAGCCGATTTGAAACAACTGCTGGTGTTCTTCAAGGATGTACCCTAAGTCCATTATTGTTTGCCTTGTTCATAGATTATGTCTGTGAAATTCTTCCTGGAGGAGTTAATTTCGCCAACATCAAAGTCACAGTCCTCTTATACGCCGCAAACTTAGTTATGATTGCTGAAAATCACTTTACGCTTCAAATACCAATAAACCTATTAAATTCGTTGTGTGAGTCTTGGGATCTGCTTTTTGAAGGAAGAAGAGAAGTTTAAATATTTGGTAGTACATCTCACTTATAATTTAAGCTTTCTCAAGCAGCATTTCAAAGAAAAAAGTAACGATGCTAAGCTGGCCTTACGGTGCACGAGTGTTCGAGTATATAGACTTCGAAGTTTACGAAATCGTACAAGGGAACTTCTTTAAGAGAATATTCTGTTTACCAGACTGAACACCAAGCTATGCTATATACATATGTATGTATGTAGAGTCAGGTATAACACCTGCATAAAAAATCGAAAGGCAAACGCGGATTTTAAGATCTTTTGAAAATATTACTCCAAACAAAAGCTTCTCCTTTTAAAGACATTTAATCAACCAGCCCTATGCCACGAAACTTCTCTAAGCTTGTCCGAAAATAATGTTGACGAGTAGAAGGCCCAGTTTGCTGATGTCGTTTCAAAGGTTGATCATAAAATCTTTGTAGATAATCTTTCGAAATCAATTACTTCGGCATCAAGAGGTATTTACAGAAATTTAAGCCAACTTAACTTATCCTGTCTAAATATTGCCATCAAGCACCTACTTACCGTTATAGTTTCCTGAAAGATAATCCTGTATGTCTGTACCTCGAACTACAGCCTACACTACTGGACCTATTTTCTTCAAACTCAGTACTTAAGGGTCTTCGGTGATTCCCTAGAGGAGTAATTGAAATTTTTTTTTTAGCTCTAAAACAAACGGTCCCCCCATACACCCATAATGCATAATCTTATTTATATCGAAAACGACTTTAACGATTTTGATAAAAAAAAGAGAATGAAGTACATTATTATTTTCATTTATGTTCTTAAAAGCATTCCGTACTTACATGCTTTCTTCTAATTCTAGAGGATTAGAAGAATCCCGAAGCTGTCTTCTTCTCCTCAAAATATCCAAAAAACTTGATTGGTCATCGTCTTCGTCGTCATCGTACCAAAACTCCACGGAAGTCATTTATTTAAATTATTTTCTTTTTAACCATTCAATTAAAATATATGACTGAATTTGTTTTTTTTTTCTGTAATTTCTAGTATGAAATATTCAAAGTCAAAAAATGTGCTCATTCAAAGCTATCAATTTTATTCACAATCGAAAATGTCTTAGTCAATTGAGTTACACAATACCAAATTTTAAATTGATTGATAAATTTTTTCAATGTTCAATCGGTTGATAATTGACAATCGCAATAAGGGTGATGGTTTGGTTATTGATGGAAGGGTACTTACAAAATATATCCGCTCTAAAACTAGATATTATATATGTCAAATATAAAGCATTTGTTAGAAATTGTATTTTGTATAAAATTAAATAATGGCAAAGTCAATATCATTGCTTGTTCTCAAGATACATATTCTAGTCGAAAAACAAATATTACCACTTTTTAGTAGATTTTTTTTTATATTTTTGTTAAAACTGTCAATTCGATACTTGTCAAAATTGAACCATATGTTAATAATTGTATTATGTCGATACCTTCCCGTAAGAATGTACTAAGCGACACTTTTTTTCGAAAATGACTTTTTGATGAGGAAATATACTATATGTTAAGGGCCACGTTTTGGCCTGGGTTTCGCCAATCTATTATGCGTGAAAAGGAAACTAGAGTACAAATAGATGTCACTTAGTTTAACCAAAATTGTCTCTTAGCACACTATGATTCAACTAGAACTTTCTTCGTTTTTTTCGTTTCCTGAACAATTTTAGAAATGTCGCTTAGTATACATTCTTACGGGAAGGTATCGATGTATAAAACAACATACTTTAGAAGGCACTATCGGTGTTCATTCCCAAGAAATTCGACTTGAAATACAATTTTAACTAGTTTTCACTAGAATTTTTAATAGTTTTTTTATTTAAAAAAAAAAACTATTAATTCAGTATTTGTAAACATTTTACCAATTGTACAAAATTATACTATGTATAGAATAAACTAAATTAGAAGTCAATATCACTACTAGTTCTCGAGAAATTTGAGTCGAAAAACAATTTTTACCAATTTTCAATAGAATTTTATATAGTTTTTTATTTTTTGTAAAAAAACTGTAAACTGATTTTTTTTTGAAATTTTCACCAGTTGTCAAACACATTATTTTTCGTAAAATAAAATCATTTTGAGTTTCAAATTGTTTTCCGTTCTAGAATATCTGGATTATGAAATTTTTTTTTCAGTTTTTTTTTTATTTAAATTGTATTGAGTACATTAAATTTTATTTGAAATCAATAGCATTATTTTTTCGTTAGATATTTGATATAAATAAATATTTACTTTTTTTTAAAACCGTTATAGTGAAAAAACTATTCACTGAATTTCAATAAACGCCCTTTCAGCCTCTTTCGAAGTTATTATCTATTAAACAAAATTTATTTGAAGTCGATATCTTTACTCGTTTTTGAGATATCGACGACGAAAAATGGTACCAGAACGTACGGACGTACGCACGTACGAACGTACGAACGTACGAACGTACGAACGTACGAACGTACGAACGTACGAACGTACGAACGTACGTACACACACACACAGACATCTCTCTAAAAATGATTGATATAGCCTCTAGGGACCTTGAAACGTCGAGAACTGTCAAAAATTCCAATTTGACAAATCGGACCTATTAAAATAACTCCCTATGGGAAGTTAAAAAATTAAGTATGATATTATGGACATGGACTGCATTTTGGCCAAAAACATTTAAATGATAAATTTTTGAAATTATTTCCTAAAATCAATATTATTAAATACTTAAAATTCACATCCCACATTTTTTTTTTTTTTTTTTTTTTTTTCATTTTTAGTTTTTGTTATTTTTAAATCATATTCGAATGTCATTTCATGCAGACGACAGTTTTTTTTGCCTTGTCCTTATTCTTAAGAACACAAATTGGTAAATTTTTAATTGAAAAAGTAAAGAATCTAGGTATCTATCTATCTATCTATGCTTCTTTCATATAACATTTAGTTTTCCCAGATTAGCTAAGGATTTAAGAAAAATCATAAAATTAAATATAAACACAATCAAGTGAAATGGGGTGCGTGTACTTATACATAAATGTTACATATTTCGGCAAACGTTGGAAAATCCCAAAAAGAATTTCACGGGAAATTACAAGATTTAACTTTCTTTTTCGCTCACATTTCCTGTAAATTAAGTAAAAATACACATCTATGATGAAAGTTCATGTTTCTTAAGATTGTCTGAACCTGGTAGCCGTCCGAAATTGGCTTAAGTTAAATTAACATATTTGCATAAACTTTACAATTTCAAGGAAAAGATTCAACTACCTATATGACTGTGTACATATTTAAAACCATGAGGCTTTGATAAATTTTCTTGCAATCGGAAAATGCAAGTTCAAGGTCATTGAACAAACAAAACCTCTTAACTCTTTTAATTACTTGTACGAATTTTCTTACACTTAATGTGCTAAGTATTTAAATTTGCACTCAGAAACCAGCAACTTAAGTGTTTGCTAAAACTTTGAAGTTTTTGAATTTTTTTTTTATTCCAAAGTTACACAAATTCATAATTAATTTCTAGTGTCAATGAGATGACTTTTCATCATTTACCAATCTCGTTCCCAAGGCATGGCAGCATCTCTCTCTGTAAGAAGAAGAAAAAACGGAAGAGTTTTAAAAAGTGAAGAGCTATGTATATTCTTATTGTATCTCTTACGTATAAAATTGTCAGTGTATGCAGTTAAAATTATTGACAAAGGCAAATGGCTGTCGCGGCTTATCCTTCCTGTCCATCAATGTTTCATTTTTATTCTTCTCTACTCCATCATCATCTCTTCGTCGTCATCGCCATGCCAGGATTCACCGAGGTATCGTCCTTGTTTTTTTTTTTTTTTTTTTTTTTTTTTTCTTCTGTGCCATTCATCTCAGGAAAATAAAGACACAAGTTGATATCTGGCTGAGACTGGTATATACGTACGTAAAAGCGAAGGAAAAGTACCAATTTGAGGAAAACTGTCTGCCAGTGCCAACTGCCAATATAAATGATGATGAACTTGCAGCTTTTGTCCTTAGTAGTTGTTTATATTTATATATTTTTTGTGTGCTTCTTATTGCTTTAGTTAAAGTGTATACCTAAGTGATGCTGCTCTTAGTATTAAGAACGTATAATTATACTGCCGGATTCATCCCAACTGTCGGAAGGGATCTGATTTTTTTTTTTGTCGTTCAAGGTTGGCTCTTGAAAGGAGAATTGATTACTTTTTAGAATATTTAAGTCAACTTTTGAAAGGTAATAAATGACTGCTTAGTTGGGTCTTTATTTATATAAACCATATTTTTTTAAATAAGTTTCACAATTTTCAGAATTTTGTGAAAAAAATGTACACAAAAATACTTTAATCATTTAGAGTTTTGTATTATATTCCTGTTGATCAGAGTTCTCCAATTCATTAAATGAAATAGACTTGAACACTGAACTGTCATGTGGTTAGACATTTTTTGGAGTGCTGTCAAACGAAATAATTGTTCACCTGTCTCACAGAAAATTTTCATTTAATTTAAAAAAGGTCAAATAGGTAAATTAATTATGTTGCAAGAAGCATTTATTTTATTATTTTTGTTTTGCGACTTGATTCCGTAAATAGAAAGTAAAACAAAAATTATATCAATTTCTTTAGAGTAAAATAATAATATTTACATATTTATCTCAGTCAACGGCCTAGACTTTGAAGAAAGCATCGCTTCCCATCGATCAGCGAAATCAAGCATCATTGTGCGTTGTTAGTATGTTCTTGGATGGGGGACCGTTTAAATACCAACAGTGTGCTGTTGACAAGTGTTTCTTCTGTTGTTCTTACTTTCTGTGTTACCAGTGCTTTCAGTATCTCTACATCGTACATTTATCTACGTGTTATGATATTTACGAGTATCTACAGTAAGGATCAAGTGTCTCGACCGAAGTTAACTACTCTGAACTCTTATGTGTCTGAGCTAAAAAAAAAAAAGAAAAAGAATTATTTTTCTAGGGGAATTTGGTCAAATTCAGACACCACTTCTTCTTCTTAAATCAGCCAGACCACGGGCTTTATTTTCTATTTATTTCCCTAGCAAAATATAATTTACTTTGCGTTCGTGCTGTGCATTGTATTTTATGTTGATAATATCATCGACTAATATATTGCATCTTAGAAGGGTACGACAGCATCTAACTGTCGTGTCTGGACTCAACACATTTGGACTAGAGGTCATAAATAGCTTTCAAGCGATATAATTTTTTAATACAATTTTTCCTCAAAATTACATAATTACTCTACATTTTAGAGCTCTCAAATAACGATTCGCTCCCTAGAGTTCAAAGCCAGTTTAGAATACTACTATATTTTTTTTTTAGTTCAACTTCATTAGACAATGCTGTAGCTGGCTTTTATTATTGAGTAATAAGAAATTATCTCAGTTTCCAAAACATTGTTATATAGTTAGTATATGTAAGTTTTAAGCTGTTAATCATTTCCCTTGTGTCATACTAATAAAACTCAGCTGATATATTCCATTCGACCCTCCTTGTCAATGCGCGCTGTCAAAACAAAGTCACCTATCAATAGCTTAAGTAACAACTAACCCTCTCTATAATCAGAAATCAATTTGCCACATTTGTCGAAATTTAATTTATTTTCGTCAATTTTCAGAGTTTCTACTCGTATTTGCACTTTTATGCCTATAAACTTTTGAAATTATGTCGGCCCGTAATTTATTTAATCGCCTCCTGCGTTATCTTGGGTAATCCTTGTGAGTTGTTGTGCCAGTGTTTTGAAGTTTGGACTTCGCTCGAAGTATAGGTCTTCTCTGTCAGACATTTCAATTATTACATTTGCGATGTTATTTCCAGGTCTGATCCTTCGCGCTGCAGCTATTCTGGAGGTGTTGTTTGTATCAAGTAGATCCAAGCTCATAGCTTTAGCCTGTTGCACCGAATCCTCAGTAAAACTAGACTGAAAAGGTTGCAAATGTACTATACAATTCTTAGCATTTGATTTCTTCCAGCAGATCAATTTCAAGCAAAACACATCGAGACTCTATTTTATCCAGTTGAGTTTCTAATGACTTATTAGTTTTGATCAAAGAAGAAATTTCCGCACCCTTTAATATCCGTTGTTGTCGGTTCGTCCTTCAGCTTAACATCTAGCAATTTCGAAAATGTTTTCTAAATCTTCGACTGGCAAGTTACCTACAGCTCTGGTGTTATTTCTATGTATATGTGCTATTGCGGAAGATTTTGGCCACATTTCTACTTAGGCGATAGGCGATGGCATCAGTAGCACATCGTATAGCACTTTTTTTTACTTTAAACAATTTTTGATGAAAACCCACCCAATATTTTTTTGGTGCAGAGATCGACACGCACGAACGTACAAAATCAAGCTTATGTTTACTATTTATTTAGAAGTTTATCACTTGTAAGTAATTTAAAAATTGTATTTTGATGGAGCTCTCAAATTTTAACTACCTTTCCATATGCGGACAGAGTTGCCAACAGCTTATACTGTATTTTCTAGACGGTATAGTAACCAATCACGAAATCGCGCCGAAAATAAAAATAAATATCCCGCCGACAGATATTTTTGGAAATATTTGGCGGGATTTTCAATACTATCTTAGTACTATTAATAAAATAATTTATTAACTTCCCATAGGGAGTTATTGTAATCGGTCCGATTTGTCAAATTGGAATTTTTGACATTTCTCGACGTTTCAAGGTCCCTAGAGGCTATATCAATCATTTTTAGAGAGATGTCTGTGTGTGTGTGTGTACGTACGTTCGTACGTTCGTACGTTCGTACGTTCGTACGTTCGTACGTGCGTACGTTCGTACGTCCGTACGTTCTCGTACCATTTTTCGTCGTCGATATCTCAAGAACGAGTAAAGATATTGACTTCAAATAAATTTTGTTTAATAGATAATAACTTCGAAAGAGGCTGAAAGGGCGTTTATTAAAATTCAGTGAGTAGTTTTTTTACTATAACGGTTTAAATAAAAAGGAAAAATTTTGGTTAGTTTCAAATATCTCAGGAAAAAATAATGCTATTGATTTCAAATAAAATTCAATGTACTCATTATAAGGTCATACAGATTTGGTATGAATTTGAAAAAAATGAACTTACTGTTATTTTTTTAAATAACAAAAACTGAAAAAAAAATTTTCATAACCCAGATTTTCTAAGAACGGAAAACAATTTGAAACTCAAAACAATTTTATTTTAGGAAAAATAATGTGTTTGACAACTGGTGAAAATTTAAAAAAAAATCAGTTTACAGTTTTTTTACAAAAAATAAAAAACTATATAAAATTCTATTGAAAATTGGTAAAAATTGTTTTTCGACTCAAATTTCTCGAGAACTAGTAGTGATATTGGCTTCTAATTTAGTTTTTTTCATACATAGTATAATTTTGTACAATTTGTAAAATGTTGACAAATATTGAATTGATAGTTTTTTTTTAAATAAAAAAACTATTAAAAATTCTAGTGAAAACTAGTTAAAATTGTATTTCAAGTCGAATTTCTTGGGAATGAACACCGATAGTGCCTTCTAAAGTATGTTGCTTTATACATCGATACCTTCCCGTAAGAATGTATACTAAGCGACATTTCTAAAATTGTTCAGGAAACGAAAAAAACGAAGAAAGTTCTAGGTGAATCATAGTGTGCCAAGAGACAATTTTGGTTAAACTAAGTGACATCTGACAAATTTTTTTTGCTCACGATCAACATCAACAATCTCAATTTCAAATCTCTTTAAATAATTAAAATGCTTTTCAATCTTAAAATAATGTTTGTTTGAATTTTACAGCTAAAGTTTGTTTCGCTGAAAATTTGGTTATTTGAAAAAAAAAACTAAATATAAAGTTTTCAAGACCACAAATGGGAAGTTATCAGTGTGGGTCGCACCCAGCCTCTTTTTTCGATTTATTTTTAAGCAAATGGAAAGTATTTAAGGAACTGTTGGTTCGGGAAAAATTCTGTTCTTCGTAGAACTTTACATCTTTAAAGAGATAAGATGATTTTCAAATTTCAATGGCTCGGCCAATTATTTTTGCACATTTGTCAAAAATATTTTTGGGCATTTTGTCAAAAATATTTTTTTAACAAACTTTTTTTCCACAATTTTTTTTTAAGAATTTTTTTTTTCAACAATTTCTTTTTCAATAATTTTTTTTTGAAGAAATTTGGATTTTTCATACATTTTTTTCTGGACATTTTTTTTCAAAATATTTTTTGACAAAAATTTGCCGCCCAAGGTACTTTTAATCAAAAAAAATTGTTTACATTGGCGCCTTACAGGCGACTTAACATACCCTAAGCGGAGCGACGGAGTAGCGTGAGCGGGTGTGTCCTCGAAAAAGGGAGTTAAAATCCTTAAGTCCCACGAAATTGCATATTCGTGATGTAGGGAGTGATGTATCACATGATTTTTTTAAAACTTTTTTTTGACATTTTTTTTGTAATTTTTTTATTTTTTTTTGACTCAAGATACTTTTAAGATTTCATACTTTTACTTTTTTTGGACTTGTCTTCAGCTTTAAGCCAATCCGAGCTCGTTAAAAATTAAAGAAATCAGAGCGGTCTTCTTCGTATTGAATATTCCAGTACAATAGTAGGAAACTTCGTTCTTGTTGCTTCTCATTGATTCGAGTCACCATTACTATGGAAATGAAAATCCATCATACTGTGTTGTCAATTTGGTATTGAAACGGCGGGATTTCGTGATTCGGGATTTTGTGAATCGGGATTTTGTGAATCGGGATTTTGTGATGCGGGATTTAATACCCAACCCAAAAGAAACCGTGTCTTTCAGACGCCTTCGAATTGTTCGAAGTTCAGTAACGGCATTTTTGTTTAGCGAATTATTAAGTTGATAGAACGCGGTGGTGTCCAGAAATATTCAACTGTGTATTTATGTATTTAACAGACAACTCAATATTTCTTTTTGCAATTAAGGCTGCTCTTGTTGCTAAGTTCTGCCGTTTTAACCATATTTCCATTAAATATAGACTAGACACATTTATTTATTGATAATAATTCATCTTTTTTTTTTAAAAAAAACATAGCGTTGATTTACCAAAAAATTGCTTGAAAATCTGTAAAAAAAAAACATTTTTGCTTTAAGAAAACAAAAAAAAAATGTTTAATCGCACAATAGACTCTAAGCAACTTAATTACGTAAGCTTTCAATTTGGTATAGAACGACCTTCAGTTGAATAAAGTTTTCATTTTTTTTTTTCATTTTGCATAACAAATTATAGTTACTACATCTATCCGTTCGACTATACCCTAAACGGTTAGGTCAACTTTCTTTAAATTTGGTAGGTAACATTTTTATTTTATACAATTTTTTCGAAGTGAGAGTAAAAATTACTTCTTCAAAATCCATCCTCTATATTTAAAAAAAAAAATAATATTTGTTAGTTAAGAAAAATTCAGTAAAATGTTCCGAATGGTATCTCCCATAAAAGCATTTATTACGTACGTAATGGCCCTCTGTCGGCCTTTTAAGTTAAATTATTATAAGTATAATAATATTTTAATGCGTAGGTTTATAATATTAATGCTACACTCTACAAATACCCTTAAATATATTTACGTCGACCAAAGAAATAATCATATCTAAGTAAAATTTCAATATCGGACGAATGTTTACAGCTAAGCTATCAGAACTGGTTTTCCATCACTAACGTCTTCAGTCTTCATCAAACACAGTCCAACTGAACTGAAGTTGCTTCGGTTCGCCTTGTGCTAGGAAGTCTCCACTTTAAAAAAAATCACCTTTACACAGTTCAGACATGGTAGATTAGCGAAACCTTCATTTTATCCTGGACTAGGCTTCGAGTAGTAGAATGCCTCTAGAGGGATAAAGCCGCTTAGATTCGATAGAGTCTGGTATCCTGCTCTTTGGTCAAAAATGGATTAGTTACTACCTTTCTGACCGTTCAATTCAAGTCGTTTTGGATGGTTTCAAGTCTGAAGTTCGTAAGATAAATGCAGGTATCCCCCAAGGCTCTGTTTTGTCTCCGACTCTTTTTCTCATTTTTATAAATGATCTTTTTACCGAAACTACTAATCCACTTATCTGTTTTGCTTATGACAGCACCCTCAGCTTTCCATATTCATTTCCTGGATCAATTCATTGTTCTTCGAATGTGGAATTGTAACGGCAATATATGTTGAGCTCATTAAATTCCGATCTAAATAGCATCATTAAATGGGGTATTAAAAATCGTGTTGAATTTAATGCTTCTAAAACTCAGAGCTGTTTTTTTTTATTAAAGCGGAACATTCCCCTATGCCCCTATTCATGGATGTATCTTGCATCATAGAAACTGAAAAGCTATCAATTCTTGTTATGTGTATTACTGACCACCTTTTGTGGAATGACCACATATTGGATATTGATAAAAATGCGGCCAAATGCTTAGATTTCCTAAGACGATGTAAAAACTTTTTCTCCCTCACTGATCTGGCCACAATTTATAAGGCTTATATACGTCCTAAACTAGAATACTATTCTCATATCTTTGCTGGTGCATCAAAAACATCATTACTAGACAAAATCCCGAATAGAGCTTTAAGGCTGATAGGTGGCAGAGTAATTTCCGAAACAATTGTTTCGTTGGAACATCGTCGAAAAGTCTCTTGTATATCACTGTTTTATCGTTATTTCTATAAATAATGTTCTATTGAAATAGCGAGTTGCATTCCCCCCCCTAAAAAAATTTCACCGTAATAGTCGTGCCGCAGGGAATGCTCATCAATATACCCTTGAGACAAGCTTTGGACGCACAGTTAAGTATAGAGATTCTTTCTTTTGCCGTACGACTCGAATGTGGAATTCCTTAACCGACTCTGTTTTTCCTACCCATTTCAATGTCCAGAAATTTAAGACGAATGTACATCGGTTTCTCCTACTCAATTCTCCCACTGTTTCCTAAATGCTCGAACTATGTTCAACCAACATTTAAAGGGTAGTCATAATTACTTGAGTGCGCGTTAATTAAAAAAAAACAAAACGCTTCAACAGTATTCAAAAATTAAGCGTTTTTTGCAATGTGACTTAAAATCAGTTTTAAGAAAAAACTGTATTCTGTTTAAGATGGCGCCGTTGTATAGAAGAACCATGGTTGGAAAAATAATGTCTGTACTCCGACTCTGGTCTTCTGTGTAATCCAAGGTGTTTTCTGTGACACTTCTTCTTAAGGCACAGTTGAAACACTCGGAGCATCTATGTATATGCAATCATCGATCGGTTGAAAGCCATGTAGCCAATCAACTTCTCCATGCTGGCAAGTCGGCTCCTATGTATAAAACAACACTTCTGTCAGGTCCTCTTTCCCTGGCCAGTGCATCATTTATTATAAGTCTTCGGAAAAAAAATATTGATCCAACCATATGCCAAGGTAATTTACTACTCCATGTGGACCCTACGATCACTATAGGCTCCGCCGCTTTTATCCCTTGAGAATCCATGCAGCGGAGGCCTAAACGGAATAGTTTCTTATTTCTGAAAACTGATAATTGATTTTCAACTTCCATTTACGCAATATTACTGAGTTTTGTCAAAAAGAAAAAACTCTTATGACCTCGACTTCTTGAGATAAATCATTTTCTATGCTAGATACCGATATTTTCGGTCGAGAAATATTTAAAAACAAAGCTTGGTATTCGAAAAAAATCGTCCTGTCCACTAAGCCTGAAAGATTTACTTTTTCTTCTTTTCTATTTGTAAGATCAAGTTTGAACAAAACCTCGAGGTAAAATTTTTAACGAGTCTATAGCTTCATATATTTGGTAGCCCAATACGAATGATAAAAATTATTTAAAAAATCAATCAAAATTGCCATCCATGTTTGCTCTTTTCAACTGTTCCTTTGTTTTTAAAACGCCAAATGAAACATCAATAAAGACATAATGGCAATGAGCGTCCCGAAAACCTGGAGTTAAGTTTTCGTAATAAACTTATTTATTTCAGTCGATTCTATCTTGTGTATTTTTTGGATTTATGTAACTAATTCATCTTCTAAAATCTAGATTACTTGAAATTTAACATTTTAAAAATATTCATTTGAATTTTGTTGGTAAAATTTAAGACAAAAGAATTCCCTTAAGAGCAGTGTACCTACTTGGTTTCAAGTGAGAGTTTAAATTTATGTGCCAGAAGTATTTTCTAGCACAATCCCACGCAGAAGATGAACAATTAAAACACACATTTTGTGTGCTGAGTTTGAAAGTCTCATTATTATAATAAATGCTGACACCATACCTTTCAGTAGGTTGCTTTGCTTTTAATAACAAATTACAACCTTTTTTCAACAAAAACAACAACAACAACAGCAAAAACACTATGTAAGTTCACACATCTGCAACAACCACTAAAGTCATTTATTTCATCGCTCTAGGGTCAACATATTCCATTAAACGTACATTACTACCCCCATACTTGACCTAAAAGCTATCACCCCCTCAAAAACCCAGCCACACTCCTCTCACACTCCTACTCACACCCACAGCCACACAGACAATTGAAATGGCTTTTTTTGGTTGGGTCCACACAAAATGTGCTCCGTTGCACATTTAGCAATAATTCCTCTTTAGTGCATGCATTTATATAAATGCAGTGACAAGTACCCTTAAGCGCATAAGTAATAGATCCTCCAACACACAACACACATAATGATTCATCTCCTGTGCATAATAGGTCATACACATAGATTAAAATGAAACTCCACTTGAATTTTATATAATATTTAAGTTCCAACCTTTATTATTGTTTTTTTTTTTTTTAATAATAAAACTTTCATATGAGTATTTTTGTTGTATTTTCCAGGTCGCATGGATACGTCACAGAGACTTGCACATACTCACCGTTGGGACATACACTTACACTACGGATCAAAGGTTCCAAACCTCCTACCACCGAGATATAGACGAATGGACGCTGCAAATAAAATGGGCACAGAAACGTGACGCCGGGGTGTACGAGTGCCAACTATCCACCCAACCAGTTAGAAGTTTTTCGGTAAACTTAAATATTGTTGGTAAGTTAATTTTTTAATTTTTTTTTTTGAATGAAAGATGAACTGTAAAAATAAAAAAATTCCTTGTTGGTTCGTAAAAAAAAAAATTTAAACAAACAAAATTAATTTGTCATGAAGGTTAGGTCAAGCAAGTGAAAAAATATAGAAAAATACACTTTTCATTTGTCACCACTGGAAAAATGTTATAATGAGGGCGGGTAGCAGGAGAGGATTTAAGGAATGACAAGTTCCCTAAGGTATGGGCTCTCGGAAGGTATTTGCACGTTTTTAAAATGAGATGAAGCCAGAGGAGTCCTGGGTTATATTTTGAAAGGACATCAAGAATTTGGAAATAAACGCTTGATCGTAAAGAAAAATAGGACAAAATCTTTGCCGAGTTTAACAACAACTAATTGTCTTCCCCAAAGTCGCAAAGGATATGAAATCAAATAAATGGGGAAGGAATTGCAAGAACAACACACACGTATATGAGTGCAACACTGATTCCAAGTTATATTTAAGAATTTCAAAAGATTAACCGAATATAAGATGCATACAAGGTTGCACCCTGTGACCGATATTGTTTTTTTTTTTCTGAATAAATTAATAATTTGAAATGGATGAATTCGAGAGGAGTGAATGACAAGTAACACATCTGTAAAATTGTAACTATTTGTCATCAATATGTTTATACATCTGACATGTGATAACGAACGGATAACTTCAATACACCAAATAGGCGGTAGGAGGAATGTATGACTTCGTAATGAACTGCTAAACTTAGTTGATTGGATCAAGGATCTCTATGAAATGACAACGATAGCAAAGTATCATCCACGCACCGCTCTTTTTAATTTGGAAACACTCAAAGGATTAAGGCTGCTCTTATTTATTGTTTTACGGTGTAACACGTTTAGGTAAAGTGAATAGTATTCAATAAAAGATGTCGATCCAGATAGATCTTGAAAGATTGAACTTTACAATGAGGTTCGGAAAGAGGATTTGTTTTACTTTTAAGAATATTTAAACATTTGGGAACGTTTTTGGCTACCTCAAACTACGATCATTCAATAAGAGATGGTCGGTAACATTGCATAGTTTTTCAGTTTATTTGACATATGGAAATTTGCAATGGCGATGTATTTCACTTGACCGACCAAACACAGGCTTGTGTTGTTGACGCATTAAATTCCACACGAATTTCAAAACCCTTTGTATAATGCTGACAAGATCGGAATCTAATGAGCCTAGCATACACTGCCGATTGAGATTCACAACCAAAGAACATGATCTTAAGTCTCTAAATGAATATGAAAAACTCAGGGTTCTGTCTTCAGCAAAACAATGAGGTTACAAACAACAGATAAAATTGAAACAAAAAAGAGTGTTAGAGGCAAAACGGAGCCTTGAGGTACACTTGTATCAGAGATCACACTGAATATCATACTTAAAACGGTCCAGAATAACTTGAATTGGACGCTCACAAAGGTAATTTATATTATAGCCAAGGAGAGACTTATGGATACCAAATGCATGCGGATATTAAATAAATGAGCTTCTTGACAAACTCTAGCGAATGCTTTAAACATATTAAGAGGAATTAACTTCTTCTTTTTTTTTAAGTGAGTGGAGCTATTGCTATTAAACCATTACTGCCGGTCAATAAAATTGAATAAATAAATTAAAAATTAAAAATAAAATTAAAATTTAAAAATTAAAAATTAAGTTACTTAAGAAGTGACTTAATTATAATCTCAATTAAGACGATTGTTTAGTATTGGCTTAAAAAAATCAAAGCTATTTAGACTTTCTGGTCTATTCAAAAGAATTCTGTCTAGTGTGGTTAAATTCCGAACATCGTAGTTAACTGTCAAATACTGCATCTTTATCTTCTAAAATGCGACAAGACCATTTTTCAAAAACCTTAAACTCAAAAATGTATACATACATATGTACAATACTATAGAGGTTGACAGATAAGGAAAACATCAGAAATATAAAAAAAAATCTTTTTTTGGCAATTTTGTTGGCCATTTTTGGGTCGCCATTTTTTTTTGTTCATAAGTTTTTGGTAAAATTGTGGTAAATTGTCTCGTAAGAAACCTTCCTTCAAAAAACCCACTTTGTTTTTTTTTTGTTTCAGTCCAGCCAATCCTGAGATTAACTGTCCGCCATGGGACCATATATTTTTTGATGAGTCGACGTTTGCCCCCTTTTTAATTCGGTCAAAATTCGAAAATCTTGACGCATGTATTCATTAAGTAAAAAAAATTATGTTTCCGAGAAAAAAATTCCCAAAAATCGTGCGTTTTTTGGCATTCTAGACCGTACTAGTACCTTAATGCATCAAAGAAACAAGTATCTAAGACAATACCAGGTAGAAGAAAGTGATTTCTCCTCACTGATGGTACTCCAAGTAATCAAACTCATAAAAGGGATAAACTTTGAGGAAGAGTTGTAGGGTTAAAAACTCATCTACCTCATGATGGGGGCAGAATAGATCTTAAGATCGTAGTGCAAACCCCCTCTCAATATTCATGCATACTGCGAAAACGATTAATAGTTTCTCGAATAAATAGCTCTGATAGATGACTATGAGCACCATTGAGCTCATGTTGAGCCCCATGTATTTCTCGATTCGAACCATGTTTTTCAAAATAAATTTGAACAATTTGCAAACGCTGGTCCCGCGTGCGTCTAATCATGACAACTGACAGCTTTCAAATCTACTGTCACAGACAACAGTTTTGCCAATTCAAAGTCATTCACCTCTAAAAAAAAAACACCCTTTAAAAATACTAAACCGATTTCGCTAACCTTTCTATAGTTTTTTTATGAGGATGACCTGTCAAATAAATTTTTTTTAAAAGTTTCAATAAAATCCACCTACCATGTCCATTTTTATTAATTTTATCCTTATTGAAAGGTCCTTAAATTATGTAACAAAGGTCCCTTTAACACAATGTAAGGCATTGTAGTAAGCCCAGCCCCCATATCCCGGACCATACTTTTCTTGTGTTTAGGTTTTCTAAATTTTATCAAATTTTGTGATGAAGCTTAAGGAAACGCCTTCTATTACGCCCACTTTTCTAACATATTTTGTTTTTCAATACATAACGTCCTTATAGACTAAAATAATAGAATAATTCTTTCAAAATATTTATAATTCACCTTTTTATGAAAATATAAGTGGCTACAATTTGTCAATCTTAAAATTTGTTTTTATTAATTTTTTGACAAAAATATAAAAATTCAAGCCTTAAATGATTCAAATCCTCTGCATCTATTAGGTTTCAGTTTTCAATAACCAGTTGTGCCAAAAAAAGAAAATAAATAAATACTCACTCACACAGACCCTTAACCTAACCCTTCCAACTCTCAAACATTCCTGCCGAATTCGAGCGGGTTAGATCGAATCACTTTTGATGACAAGATTCACTATTAGAATATTTGTCAGGCATTAAACTCCTGAAAATCATTTTTCAGTGGCCACGAATCAAACCCAGACCTTTAGAAGATACCTCCATAATATGAGAAATTTTGGGTTGTCCCGTTTATCTCAAAAATTGTACATTATCGTTTCTGTTATTATCATATTATGTAAAAATTCGAAAAAATTCTTATTCTTAACATTGATTAGTGGAGTTGAAATAGCAACATAAGAACCAATATAAACGACTTAGTTATACATTTTATTTTTCAAAAACCAACATAATTTCAATTTATTTAACAAACAGGAGAGCTTAAATAATGAATACGAGTATAATGGAGTACCTCAAGGTAGTCATGTTGGACCACTATTATTTATAAAATAAAATAAATTTGGGCATAACGGCTTCTAAAGATACTAAAACTTGGGACTTGCAACTCTCATGTGTACGTATTGGGGTGAGAAATGGAAAGAACCTACAATTTTCTGCCGACTTCGGACAACTAAAATAGGAGAACTTTTCATGAAAAGAGATAATCTTGGAGTATTTTTCACTTCCACACATGAGGTGGCATCCTAGAAAAAACGACGTTGTTTCTTTTTTTCAAAGATGGCTTCGGCTGGGGTCAAAAATAAGAACCATTTGTGTCCTCATAATTCATTGCAGAAAATTTTGTTGAGTAAGTAGATGAATTTTATGATTTGGGAGTCTTATTTGACATTAGGCGGATTTCATTTAACTCCCACATTGACGTCGAAAAAGATGACAAGAAGTAGCTGGATTAATTAAAAAATTTTCTAAAACATTTCTAAGACATGATCGTCATATATCTAAAATCATTCACTGTGCACTTTTCTGCTCATTTTAGTATATTTTACTGTCATATCTATAATTTTATAAGAGACTTTCATAGATAATAACATTGTGAACTTAAATTATAAGAAAGCTTAACTAAATATAATTCCAATGACCCCAACTTCCTCGTTTTTCCTTTAGTTAAAATTACGCCATTTTTCAATGCACCTTCTCTGAAATGCATTAAATTTTTCGATTACTTAAATAAATAAAAATTGAAACCAATCTCTACATATATAAGTGAAGCATTCAACTCAATACAAGCACTGCAGTGTATGATACATAATTTAATTTTCAACAACAGCACAAATAAATTAACTGATTAACATAATTGTACATAAAATTATGCATAATACAAGATTAAATCCGCTCCTGGTATCCACAAGAATGTTCTGTTTTAACAATTATGCCAACATCGTCGTTGTCGTCGTCATCGTAGTCGTGGAACGACCTCGACGAACACCACTATCAATGATGCAAAAAACACAAAGTATTAAAACAAAAAAAAAACATGAAAAGGACAACATCCGCCACAACGTGAGGATATTACTGCCAAACCAGGAATGCAAATCCCCATCCCATTGACTCCAGAACAAGGATTCATTGTAACAAAAAAAAAAATTGAAGTAAAAAAAAGACATGGAATCTGATTAAGAATTGCAATGTGGTAACGATTATGTTGGAAAAATACGCTCACACGAACCGTTTACAAATATATACCAACCCCGTAGGTATACCTATGATGCTGGTTCTTATAGACAAGTCGAAGTACTTGGTGTGCATATTCGCGTATTCAATCCGCAGATGCATCCTTCCACGCTCTGTGCAATCCGCGTCGTCGTCGTTCATAGCTGCACTTGAAATATATGAAATTATCCTCCGAAGTACAATCCTTGCTGCTATTAACGTTTTTTTCCTGCTCCTGCTGCTGCTGCTCGAGCTGTAGGTACTTCTGCTCCTTTTTTGCCTCATATATAAAACACCACGCATTAAAGGATAATGGTCCCCTTTCCACTTCTAGCTTGAACATTGTAAAACTGGGACAATATGAACGAGATTACAGATACTGAACCGTATTGAAATAATAATTACCAACCTGAATTAATAATCCTTATTTTTACTCGAACTATAATGTGTGCATCTCTCTTATGCTGCGCATACATATATGTATCAATGTACTTCTGACTGTGTGTGTGTGTTAATATTTTTGTTTGATACTTTTTTTTTATTTATCATTTTCTCAGACTCGATTGACACTGAAAAGAATAGCATTCTACAGCAGTACTACAACGATGACACCTTTTACATAAGCTCGGATCGTGTCTATCAAGGAAGTGATGATGAGTTCGCCGGACTTTATGGACCAATTCAAACTGTAGCCGGTCTGTCTTACAAAACGAATGCTTTCTTTTAGCTTTAACTAACACTATCTATATGCTAAACAAGTAGTGTGTCTTTCCGCATTGTATTAATATGACACAGGGTGTTACAAGATTTATGCAAACATTTTTTTTGTCTCAAAACCTTTTCAAATGACAGTAAAATAGAAATCTTTGTCCTTAAATACTCGTACGTACAAATTAATTATTTAGGGGTGTCACTACTCTCCAAACTAGTTGTGTTCATCGATCATCATTAGTTCATCAGTTGGTACTGTCGTTCCCTTCTAAGACCGCCACGCCCCTTATGGTGTTTTGTTGCATTTCTTTTTAAATGTGTCCTCTTTTATTTGTAAAGCCATTAGATGGCTTCAGGAAGTTTGGTCTATTTTAAAATGTGCGCACAAGCCTGTGGCTATGTCAGTTTTTGGACTCCGTGAAATTTTCAATTGCGATAGAGGTAGGTACATACTCGTATTATAGGGCAAGTTTGTATTTGGAAAAAAATTAAACTCGAGAGTTTGATCAAACTTGACATTACGATGATAGAGGACACGATCAAAGTGGGACCCAAATTCCATCCATATGTCTATGCGTCTGTACCTACATCCTAAGCTGCTGAAACGATTTTATTCAAACTCTGTACTCAAGGGCCTTAGGTGATTCCCTTGAGCGGAAATTGAATATTTTAAGCTTCAAAATTAACAATACCTGCTACACATCTATTATGAAAAATCTTATATGTATCAAAAACGGCTATAACGACATTGATGATTATTTGTGCAGGATGCGTTTTATGTTGAAGGTCGATTTTATTTGGTTGCCATTTTTATGTGAATAAAATTTGTGAGGTGGCATTTGAAAGTCGTAGAGCATGGTCAATAAGAATTTATTACAGTTGCAGGGAAATGGCCATTAACGTCGGCGAGATTGGAGTGCTTGAGTTTTACAGCTCGCTATAGATGACGCCAGTTTTGGGCAAAAAATCATTATGAGCGACGAAGCATATTTCAACTTGAGTGGCTTTGTTTAAACAGGGTAGTCGCTATTGGGGCACTGACAACCTTCCATTAATACACCAGAGACCACTTCACCCTCGTAGACTCCTCCTTGAGGATGTCATAGGCAATTTTGTAACAGTTACTGGTGGCCGCTATCGAGACATGTTGCAAAACTTTCTTGTGCCCGAATTGGATCACTTAGATCCACAGATAATGTGGTTCCAACAAGGCGGTGTGCCACAACACTCATAGTTTGTGCTACGATGCCAATCTTACGAGAAATTTTTCTCAGCCGAGTAATGTAAAAAAGTGGTGATAAGGACTGGCCCCACATCCCCTGATTTAATGCCTCCCGATTTCCTATTATTTAGGTAATCGAAGGAAAAGGTGAACATAAACAAAACACCCACAACCCCGATGTTTTTAATGACAACACTAGAAACGAAATTGCTGAAATTACAAATGAAGTCTGCTAAATTATTATGTGAAATGTTCTCAAAACTGTTCGCTTTTGTGCTACAGCCCTCTTGAATAAATAAATGAATTTGGTGTTGCAATAACTCGAATGAAACCAGGACTTAGTGACTTACAACCTTCAAAATTTTTTTTTTGCAGTAGCTGAAATCAAAGCCAAAACTTGCCCAACAGCTCGATTAACCGATATCATATTCCATACATTAGGTTAAATAACACATAATCAATTAAAATAAAATGCACGACTGGGTCGCACGAACTTGCTCCTATGTAATAGACTAAGAATTTCAAAAATGAATGTTATTAGAGAAAAACTGTTCATAAGCATTAAAATTAATTGTTTAAACGACTAAAACAACTTCTTTAGTAGTTGGATATAAAAATAGAATGCCATGTGATTCAAGCAAATATAGGTTCATGCAAGAACAAAAATTTTAAGTCTTTGTAGTGGTTTCTTAAAACATAAGCTTTTATATACAAAATTTTTAAAACATTTTTAAGAAAAAAATTTGGTACGCCAATTTAAAGCTTTTATTATTGTTTGAATAAAAATTAAATTTACAAAAAAAATATTAATCCGTTTTCGAGATATTGAATTTTCAAAAAAAAAAACCATTTTTTTAAAAAATTCAAAAAAATATTTTTCTTAAAGTTTTGAAATGCAATATTTTTTAAACTTTTTGGAAGCTTCTCTCTAAAAAATTTCAATAAAATCCGTTATGCCGATAATAAGAAATTCAAAATTTTAAAAAATCGCTCTATGGTAGATACAGTCAGTAATATCTTGTTTTCAATTTTTTTATCAAATTATAGATCTTAAAAATTAATTGAAAGAAAAAAAATTAAGTGAAATTCTCGGAACCGTTTTCGAGAAAAATACGATTTACGAAAACCATTTTTTAACATTTGTAGTTTAAGTTAGTTAGTTTAAGGTAAAACAATTTTTTTTCTTAAATCTTATAATTTACTAGCTGACCCGGCCACGCGTTGCTGTGGTTCCCCTATTATTCTCCTCCGTAATTTGAATCCACCTCAATTATGTAACGGTACGCGTTTGGTCATCAAAGAGATCACCGGAAACATTCTTGAAGCAACCATTTTGGCTGGGAAGTTTAAAGGAAAAGTGGTCCTGCTGCCACGTATTCCGATGATACCATCAGATTCTACCATACCCTTCAAAAGGCTACAGTTTCCAATTCGTTTAGCTTTCGCCATGTCTATAAATATTCTCAAGGTCAAACAATGTCCATTTGTGGTTTACATTTGGAAAATCCATGTTTTTCTCATGGGCAACTATATGTTGCGTGTTCACTTGTTGGGAAACCGTCAAATCTATTTGTGTTAGCTAAAGACAGGTTAACCAAAAACATTGTGCACCGATTGGTGTTAAATTAAATTGAAATTGAAAGTATTTATAATTCAAAAAAATAGATATTAATGTTTAAAAGTTTAAGACTGTCTGCCTTGCCTACCTCATTCATGAGTTTAAGCGTCACATTTTATTTACTGTATTATACTGTAATATACTTATATCTGTTATAAAATTAAATGGAAATAATAAATCTGATAAATTTTTATTTTGTACCTACTGATTTATGCTTAATATCAAGTGTAAGAACATTTTAATTAATTGTGTTCAACGTACTTCCCCTTCAAATCTCAATCCAGTTAATTTGTATACCAACATCAACATTTTCGTCTTTGTTCGTAAATAATTTCATTTTACTAAAGGGTTATAGTAGTAGAAAGTCAAATAAGGAGATCACCATATTTTTTTACAAATACCATCTGTGTGAAAAAGCATAGTGGACTCCGTGACTGATGTTCTCTTATTGTTCCTCTTAGATTGTTTACTATAATGTAATATAACAAAAACTTTAGCCACAGCAACGCGTGGCCGGGTCAGCTAGTTAAATTATAAAGTTTTGATCAATGAAGCACAAATAAGTAAAAAACAGGATTAATTTCACTGTATTATCTTCATTATAATATGAATGCAATTTACACTTCAGTCTAAGTAACACGTGGCCAGCTATGCTAACACCAAAAATTTAAAAAGTGGAAATAATTGAATTATACGGTATTTCGTTCACTACAAAATAATGTAATTAATTTTATAGCGTCAACAACACGTGGTAATTATTCTGTTAAAATGTAGCTTATATGACACGTTCGTAGATTTACCATAGCAGCGCCATCTATTGATTACTTACTCCACCCAGTCGAAAGGTATCGACATCTGTTGGAATCATTTGGAGTTAACAGATAATTGTGACTGTCAAATAATAACAGACAAATAATTAGCAATAAATTAAAATTGCGACTATAATTTGAGATTTAAACTATCCTATCTCTCAAGTTGGATCGAACTGCACATGGTGTGCGAATTTTATTATAATCGGTTAAGTGGTTTAGGAGTCCATTGAGGACAAACATCGTGACACGAGATTTATATATATTAAGATATTAAAAAACTTTTATTTATCAAGTTTTGAAAAAATCGAGCATGGGGTTTTCGATATATTGGGTTTTCAAAAAAAAATTTTGATTTTTTTTTTAAATCCAAAAAATTTTTTTTTGAAAATTTGAAAACACAATAATATTGAAACTGCTGGGGAGCCTTAACATAAACAAAATGATCAAAATCGGTGGTACCGTTTTAGAGAAAATCAAAAACAAAAAAAAATGGTTCCAAAAATAATTATTTTTTGGGAATTTTTTTTCAACCATTACCTAGGTTTAACTAAAAGAAATTGTATGCATTTTTTTTTTTTAAAATCTGTGGGACAGTTTTTGAGAAAAAAAAATATTTATAAAATTTCAAAAAAAATTCGTATGGCAGGTACCGTTATTTTTGGTCTTAAAAAATCAAATCAAAAAATATCCGTGGGGAAAAAATAAAAACCTATATCTACCAAGTTTGAAGAAAATTGGCCGAGCCGTTTAGCTGCAATCTAACGGACAGACAGACAGACAGAATTGCGAGACCCACTTTTTTGGTCTTCGCTATCATCGTAATGTCAAGTTTGATCAAAATCTCGAGTTCGTTTTTTTTCCGAATGCATAACTTTAAGTCCTATAAGTCGCAAGTAAAAATGTAAATTATAAAATTGTATTTCATTGAAAAGTTATTCGAAAAACCATCGACCTAAAACATAAAACACACCCTATACTATTGCACACATGCTCTACATTTTGGCCAACAAAAGTATTAACAAACAATGTATTAAAGGTACTTGTCAAATAAACTTTTTCCGGTTTTCAACTTTCTCATTAACGGCTCTAAGAATTTCAATTAAATTTTTTTAACAATTTTAAATATACATATGTAATACAAATTTTCCAAAAAATATTATTTGTATTTTTGAAAAAAAAAAATATTTTTTAAAATTTTGTTTGACAAAAAAAAAGTTGCGTTCAGAAAATTTTTGAAACAATTTCAAATGTAAAAAATTCATATTTTTGTCCAGAACTCGGACGGCGGCGCTTTAATCGAATTTGAATATGTGCCTTTAATTACATCCCTGTTTATATTTTCAAATTCTAAAGTACTTGTAGATATGAGCAACTACATGCGATCCAGTCGTGCATGATGTTTAGCTTTGACGATAATATTATCAAGGTCTCAACGTGGGAAATGGCAAAATTCCTATTAATATTGTAATTTTCAATTTTAGGAAACACTTCTACTCAAAATAAATGCACCAGCTTTCGTCCCTTGATACCATCTTTGTCTGCTTTTTAATGGAAATAAATCATTGCTCTGCATGAAAATTAGCATTTGTTTTATTCAATAATGAGTTAAAAAATATTCAGATGAGGGTCTCAAGTCCATTTAAAAGAAGACAGAGAATTAAGGTTCTGTCAAAATAACAAATTTGTGAAGTAACTTATTTCAAACCATGAACCACCTTTCTAACCCAAAGTTTTTAAAATATCTTGAGTGAAAAATTACACATTCCAAAAAATTCTCCAAAAAAAGGACCTGAAACTTCCCACTTAAACATTTGACAAATTTTTTTCTTGAATAAAAATATGTTTTATTCAATTGGTTGTAGGAATATAAGTTTGTGGTTTTCATTAAAATATTTTTTAAGGAGCTAAATACATAAATATTATGCTTTCGTACAAAAAAAAAGAGGGACCATATACGTCTCACCCTAATTTTTTTCAGAATATTTGTGACATTCATCAGCAGTCTGCAACATAATCCTGCTAACTTATTTTTAGCTGTAAGTCTGTGAAACTAAATTGGAGTTTGTAAGAATATTCTAGAAGCCCAACTTGCTACTTCCTAAGAGACAAAAATTTGACAGCAAAAGTTTTAGTTCTAAGAAAGCTTGTAAACACCCTGTAGGTATAAGAAGCACCTGTTAAAGTTAATAAGGTGAATAGTGTAATAAGACAATCTTGAGGTCGATAGTGATGTATGTACCTTCCTCCATAGAGGCAGCTACTTCACCACCTAACACGTGTTTATTCCGTGCTAATCAGATTGTAAAAGTGCTGTTTAGCTGCTACTTAAAGTTGTGCCTTGTACGCTTATATTTTTTTTTATCCCTAAGTCCTCCATTTTATACCTTGTTCCTTCCTCTACCCTTAATATATTTTCACTACACGAAAGTAAGTGAAAAACTAGTTATAATATATCTACGTACATATATGTGTGTACCTACACATCACACTTCGTGCCATAAGGTTAAAGAAAGAGAAGTTGGCTTAGTTATAATGAGATTTTAATGGCATCCTGCTGCTTGTGAACTAACGTGAATTTTCATTTCCGCATCCTCCTGCTCCTGATGGCTTGATTTTTATTTTTTTTTAATGCAATTGTGGGGGGGAATTTTTTTTTTTTTTGTCTTCCTTTTAATATTTTTTTGTTGTATGAATGAACTTATGCTTGCTTATGGTCCCGTCTTGTCTTCCCAACCAATTTTTGAGCTGGCACATTCGAAAAAGTTTTTTCATTGTTTGGTTGTTGGAGAGGATGTTAGTTATAGGTCCAGTCAAAGCGTCATTTGACCTTGCGCGCAGAGGCATGGTCAATTTTTTTTTCATGGATCGATAGGTGCTTATGAGAAAAGCTTAAAACCAAATTTGCAACCACATGACAACTTTTTTTTACCAAAGTTATTGGTAAAAAAATGTGTTTTGTGTCATTTTTTGGTCATTTGCGAATATCTCGGCTCCACTATCTTCCAAAAAACAAAACTTAAACATGTTTTTTATTTCTTATAACATTATCTATTATGTTCTAAAAAAAAACCATTTGTTTAAACAAATGAAAAAAAAAGTTATAGTAAGTTAAACAAATTTTTTGTTGTTTTAAAAATCACTTTTTCGTGATTATTAAGAAAAAAAGCTCATATAACGATGAAATTTTTATTTTTTATTATTAAAGTTCTTGTAATTCCCTACAATTTAAAAAAAAAATCAACACTCTACGATGATCGAAAGCCGAGTAATAAATTATTGAAACATGGGTAAGTCAGCGCACCCACGCATTTTATGATTTTATATTTTAATTAATATCTCAGCCCCAGTATGTCGCAAAGTGAAAATAAAAAAACAGTATTGCTAATAACAATATTTTTCTATCAACTTGCATTTAATTTAATATGTTTTGAGCAAAAACATAAAAAGTTACCGTTGGTTTCAACGTTTTTTTTTCTTGTTTTTTAATACCTTTTTTTCATAGTTATTGAGAAAAAAAAACTGTATTTCACGGTAAATACTTTTTCAGTTTTGGATTTTTATTTTATAGTGCTGCTAATTTTCTTCAAATTAAAAAAAAAAATTAGTCCATTACGACAAACGGGAGCCAAGATATTCATGATTTAAAAACTTAGGAAAGCTTACAATTTAGCATTTTAACCTTGTAGCTTGTAATTTTTGGTGTCGCCAGCAACAAGAAGCAACAAAATATGTGTACATACGTATGTGTGGGGTGTATGAAGGATACCAATATATCTTGTTGCTGGCGACACCAAAAATTACAAGCTACAAGGTTAAAATGCTAAATTGTAAGCTTTCCTAAGTTTTTAAATCATGAATATCTTGGCTCCCGTTTGTCGTAATGGACTAATTTTTTTTTTAATTTGAAGAAAATTAGTAGGACTATAAAACAAAAATCCAAAAACTGAAAAGTATTTACCGTGAAATACAGTTTTTTTTTCTCAATAACTATGAAAAAAAGGTATTAAAAAACAAGAAAAAAAAACGTTTGAAACCAACGGTAACTTTTTATGTTTTTGCTCAAACATATTAAATTAAATGCAAATTGATAGAAAATACTGTTATTAGCAATACAGTTTTTTTTATTTTCACTTTGCGACATACTGGGGCTGAGATATCCAATTAAAACATAAAAATCATAAAATGCGTGGGTGCGCTGACTTACCTATGTTCAATAATTTATTTACTCGGCTTTCGTTCATTGTAGAGTGTTGATTTTTTTTTTTAAATTGTAGGGAATTACAAGAACTTTAATAATAAAAAAATAAAAATTTCATCGTTTAAATGAGCTTTTTTCTTAATAATCCCGAAAAAGTGATTTTTTAAACAACAAAAAATTTGTTTTAACTTACTATAACTTTTTTTTTCATTTGCTTAAACAAATGCTTTTTTTTTTAGAACATAATAGACAATGTTATTAAGAATAAAATGTATGTTTTAATTTTTGTTTTGTACGAAATAGTGGAGCCGAGATATTCGTAAATGACCAAAAAAATGACACAAAAACACATTTTTACCAATAACTTTGGTAAAAAAAAGTTGTCATGTGGTGCAAATTTGGTTTTTAAGCTTTTTCTCATAAGCACCTATCGATCCATGAAAAAAAAAATTGGACCATGCCTCTGCGCGCAAGGTCAGGCCCTTTTTCATGACGCTTTGACTGGACTATTAATAGAGTATTCGAATAAAATTTTGTACATAAGTAAATATAGTACATGTGTATAGAAACTGTTGTGCTTATTTATTTAACCTATAAAAAGCAGAGCATTTATTTAAATTTAGTTGGAGTTTGTTTTGAACAAAATTTTGGTAATACAATGAGGGGAAGGGCGGGTGACTGGTAAGATTATTTGTTTTATTTTATTATTATTATGTGTTACAGTAACTTTAGTTTTTTATTGTATTGAAAGTTAAATTATTTAAATATTCTTTTTAACGCTGCAATATGACAGTTTTAAAGCTCATCATAATGACGACTTACTTAACAGACTGCATTAAGAACCAAATATATTAAAGGGCCCCCTGTCGCTCGTTTTCGAAAAGAGAAGACATTTTTCAACATTTCTTGGCACCAATCGACGCTGGCCTGTTTTTTAACGATTGTCAAATTGTACTGTATCCAAGGCGCTCAGTTAGGGAAAAAATGCACAAATTTAATTTTTTTTATAAATTTATATAAATTGTAGCAACCACATAGAAAATGATGAGCAAGTTGATGTCCTCTATTTCAATTTTTGTTAAAGCATTTGACCACAACATCATGGTCTTCACCTTCAATAAACCCTTTCATCAAATATTTTAAATCATATCTATCCAATAGAGAGCAGATTTTAAAGATATATGACTGCATCTAAAACACTATGGAAGTTGTATCGGGTGTGCTACAAGGGAGTCATTTGAGTCCTTTACTTTTCATTATATTCACTAATACATACGATATTGTAACTGTTTGATGTACGTAGACGATGTACACAAATTTAATTCAAC